>JAJPUD010029907.1:0-13542 GCA_023553655.1 Myrmecobius fasciatus
AATCAATTATATTAATAACCAAATTAATAAAAATCATATGATTATCTCCATGGATGCAGAAAAAGCCTTTGATAAAATCCAACACCCATTCCTATTAAAAACACTGGAGAGTATAGGAATAAATGGGCTTTTCCTTAAAATGATTAGTAGTATCTACTTAAAACCTTCAGCAAGCATCATATGTAATGGAGTCAAACTAGAACCATTCCCAATAAGATCAGGAGTGAAACAAGGCTGCCCATTGTCACCATTACTATTTAATATTGTATTAGAAATGTTAGCTTTAGCAATAAGAGAAGAAAAAGAGAGAAAAGGAATCAGAGTAGGTAGTGAAGAAACCAAATTATCACTCTTTGCAGATGACATGATGGTATACTTCGAGAATCCCAGAGACTCAACTAAAAAACTACTAGAAACAATTCACAACTTTAGCAAAGTGGCAGGATACAAAATAAATCCATATAAATCATCAGCATTTTTATATATTGCCAATAAAGTTGAGCAGCAAGAGATACAAAAAGAAATTCCATTCAAAATAATTGTTGATAGTATAAAATATTTGGGAATTTATCTGCCAAGGGATAGTCAGGAACTATATGAACTAAATTACAAAACACTTTCCACACAAATCAAATCAGACCTAGTCAATTGGAAAAACTTAAAATGCTCATGGGTAGGACAAGCAAATATAATAAAAATGACAATACTACCCAAACTAATTTACTTATTTAGTGCCATACCAATTAAACTCCCAAGAAATTATCTTACAGATCTAGAAAAAATAGTAGCAAAGTTCATTTGGAAAAACAAAAGGTCTAGAATTTCAAGGGGATTAATGAAAAAAAAGGCTGAAGATGGTGGACTTGCTGTACCAGATCTAAAACTATATTATAAAGCAGCGGTCATCAAAACCATTTGGTACTGGCTAAGAAATAGAGTAGTTGATCAATGGAATAGGATAGAATCACAAGACAAACTAGGCAATAACTATAGCAATTTGGTTTTTGATAAACCCAAAGACCCCAGCTTTTGGGATAAGTATTCACTATTTGACAAAAACTGCTGGGAAAACTGGAAACTAGTGTGGAAGAAATTAGGGCTTGACCCACATCTAACACCACATACCAAGATAAGATCTAAATGGGTTCATGATCTGGATATAAAGAGTGATTTTGTAAACAAGTTAGAGGAACATAATATAGTTTACCTCTCAGACCTGTGGAGATGGAATAAATTTATGTCCAAATAATAACTGGAACTTTTAATTGAAAACCAGATAGATAACTTTGACTATATTAAGTTAAAAAGTTTTTGTACAAACAAAATCAATGCAGACAAGATTAGGAGGGAAGCAATAAATTGGGAAATCATCTTTACATTTAAGGGTTCTGATAAAGGTCTCATCTCTAAAATATATAGAGAATTGTCTCATATTTATAAAAATTCAAGCCATTCTCCAATCAATAAATGGTCAAAGGATATGAACAGATAATTTTCAGAGGATGAAATTAAAACTATTTATAGTCATATGAAAAGGTGCTCCAAATCACTATTGATCAGAGAAATGCAAATCAAGACAACCCTGAGATACCACTTCACACCTGTCAGATTGGCTAAAATGACAGGAAAAGTTAATGATGAATATTGGAGGGGTTGTGCGAGGGCTGGGACACTGATGCATTGTTGGTGGAGCTGTGAACGGATACAGCCATTCTGGAGAACAATTTGGAGCTACGCTGAAAAAGTTATCAAACTGTGCATACCCTTTGACCCAGCAGCATTTCTATTGGGCTTATATCCCAAAGAAATCATAAAGGAAGGAAAAGGCCCCACATGTGCAAGAATGTTTGTGGCAGCCCTTTTTGTAGTGGCTAGAAACTGGAAATTGAATAGATGCCCTTCAATTGGAGAATGGCTGAATAAATTATGGTATATGAATATTATGGAATATTATTGTTCTGTAAGAAATGACCAGCAAGATGATTTCAGAGAGGCCTGGAGAGACTTACATGAACTGATGCTGAGTGAAATGAGCAGAACCAGGAGATCATTATACACGGCAACAACAGTACTATATGACGATTAATTCTGATGGACATGGCTCTCTTCAGCAATGAAATGTTTCAAACCACCTCCAATTGTTCACTGAAGAAAGCCATATACACCCAGAGAGAGGGATGCGAAATGTGGACCACAACATAACATTCTCATACTCCTTGATTGATGTTTGCTTACATTGTGTTTCCTTTAACTGATATATCGTTCATGTAGATAAGATTTTTCTTGCACACCAATGATAAGTTTGGAAATATGTATACATATATTCGATTTGCCAATATTTTAACATAATTAACATGTAGTGGATATCCTGCCATCTAGGGGAGGGGTGGGGAGTTGGGGGCAAAAATTTGTAACGGAAAGCTATGTAAGGGTTATTGTTGAAGAATTACCCATACATATGTTATGCAAATAAAATAAAATTTAAAAAAAATGATATTATAAACAAATTAGAACAATGTAGGATGGTTTACCTCTCAGACCTGTGGAGGGGGAAGGAATTTGTTACCAAAGAAGAACTAGAGGTCATCATTAATCACAAAATAGATAAGTTTGACTATATCAAGTTAAAAAGTTTTTGTACAAACAAAATGAATGCAGACAAGATTAGAAGGGTAGCAGTAAACTGGGAAAATATTTTTACATCCAAAGGTTCTGATAAAGGCCTCATTTCTAAAATATATAGAGAATTGACTCAAATATATAAGAATTCAAGCCATTCTCCAATTGACAAATGGTCAAAAGATATGAACAGACAATTTTCAGACGAAGAAATTGAAACTATTTCCGGTCATATGAAAAGGTGCTCCAAGTCACTCGATCAGAGAAATGCAAATTAAGACAACTCTGAGATACTACTACACACCTGTCAGATTGGCTAAAATGACAGGAGGGGATGTGGGAAAACTGGGACACTGATACATTGTTGGTGGAACTGTGAACGGATCCAACCGTTCTGGAGAGCAATTTGGAGCTATGCTCAAAAAGTTATCAAACAGTGCATGCCCTTTGACCCAGCAGTGTTTCTACTGGGCCTATATCCCATAGAGATTTTAAAGGAGGGAAAGGGACCCACATGTGCAAAAATGTTTGTGGTAGCCCTTTTTGTAGTGGCAAGAAACTGGAAATTGAAAAGATGCCCATCAATTGGAGAATGGCTGAATAAATTATGGTATATGAATGTTATGGAATATTATTGTTCTGTAAGAAATGACCAACAGGAGGATTTCAGAGAGGATTGGAGAGACTTGCATGAACTGATGCTGAGTGAAATCAGCAGAACCAGGAGAACATTATACACAGCAACAAGACTATACGATGATCAATGTTGATGGACATGGTTCTCTTCAACAATGATGTGATTCAAACCAGTTCCAATTGTTCAATGAAGAAAAGCCATATACACCCAGAGAGAGGCCTGTGGGAACTGAGAGTGAACCACAACACAACATTTTACTGCTTTCTTTGAATATTTCCATGCATTTTGTTTTCCTTCTTAGGTTGTTTTTTTTCTTCTTCTCTTTCTAGATCTGATGTTTCTTGTGTAGTAAGATAACTGTATATATATGTATACATGTATTGTATTTGTCATATAATTTATCCTATCTAGCATGTATTAGATTACCTGTCATCTAGGGGTGGGTGGTGGGGGGAAGGAAAGGAAAAGCTTGGAAAAAAAAGTTTTTTTGCAAAGGTGAAAAAAAATAAAATAAATAGAATATAAAAAAAAGAAAAATAAATAATTTTATAACTAGAAGGCAAATTCTGACTTCTATTTCAAACAGCTAAAGTAAACCATTTTTCACACCCCAGTTAAATTCAAAATGGAGTTAAAAAGAAAAACCCTTATTTTGTAAATATATTTCTTTAGAAATAATACTATCTGAGAGGTAGAATCAAGTAGTAGAGTGAGAATGTATTATTTTTGCTTTTGTTTTGTTTTGCTTTGTTTTGTTTTTATTTCACCCAACCTACCTTCTCCACAATCTAGAAAATGTATCAAGCCAAATTTTAATCATGAAAGTTCATAGTCTGCTCTTTTTCCAGTCGATGGCTCAATAAAAAGGCAAGGAAGTCTCTGGTCAGTGGGAGAGGTGTCCAGGAACCCAGTACAGTGAAAACAGAGGTATCTGAAGCTATAACAGTTGAAAGAGTTGGGAATATTTTAGTGCCCAGGGACTGTAAGGTGTAGGGAAGATTAATACTGAACATTAGAGAAGCATAAGGATAGAGATTTCAGTGAGCACTTGAAAAAGCACTGGAAATGTGAACAGATGTCAGTTGGCAGTTCTGTTGCCTAGCCCACGATTCTGGGTCATAGAAGTTCCAGTGAGGATATGAGTGGTCACAGTTAGGAGGGAAAAAAAATGCTTTAGTATACTAACATAGGAATAAGTGCTAAAAACTTAATTATGAGTTTCTCAGCCCAAAAACAGAATGTGTGGGTAAAACTCAGTTCTAACCTTTAGTCCTGCAGATAAGCCTACATTGGAATAACTGAAGTAGGAAGTCAATACTAAAAAGAAATGAATCAGTTAAATTTCTCTGACCCTGTAGACACAACCAGCAATGTAAGGAGTACATTTGCAATCTAATGAAACTCAAGTACATGACTTGAAAACATCTACATGCAAAGCTTCAAAGAAAAATGGAGATTAGATATAAGACCAATAACAGTTCTTGGAAGAGTTCAACAAAAAATAAATAATGATGATAAAAAATAATAATGGCAGAGGGGGAGAAGAAAGGAAACAAATGAAATCTATTTAATGATATTATCAAAGAAAATAGCTTCTTAAAAATCAGAAATATCAATATCTAATGAAACATTGACTTTAAGTATGATAGTTATGATTTTATATAAGAAAATATTTTACCTCTTTAAAAATGCATTAATATATTTAAACAAGTATTTCTCCTCAGATGACCATTAATCAAAGATAATCTGGTTCATGTTATTTTTACTAATGCAGAATTAAGCAATTAAGAAGTCAGATATGAAATTTCTTTACAGGCATTATATATATGGTCATACTCATTAGAGCACTTATCCCCTAATTTTATTTTGCTGAAAGAAATTCATTTATAATTGAGACAAATTATAGCAGGTTAACATTTTTAGAATATATTGATAATTATAACAAATAGTAGTAATATTGCTTTTCAATGATTTGTCATATTATCTCCATAGAATAAGCAAAGACATGCTCTTAACTAAAGATATTAAAAAACAAAACAAAACAAAACAAACTCAGTGTCATTTGAAAGGCATTATCATTACTGGAGAGGAATAGAGGAATATAGAAATAACTAAAATTGAACAATTTACGGCTCATTTTTCTAATGCATATAATGAAAAATGGGATACTATATTTTATGTATATTTGAAGTAAGAATTTGTATTTTGTGGACTTAAGGACTCACAAATGTTAATCCCAGTACTGTTTAGGGAATGAAATATCTGATGTGGGGATGTCAAAGGTGACAAAACAATTATCTCTCTCCTGAGCAACATAACTGGAAACCAAACTTAAGGAAAATTTCTCTCTTCATGAGACATCAGTTAGCTTGGTACCAAGGAATAAACAAATTGGAATGAGATAAGCTATTCACTGGAGTGGAATAAACACACTGCAATTAAATTTGATGTAATCGAAATGATCTGAATTTGGTTATTGACATTGGCTATTGCCAGGACAAAAATAGAATTTCAAGGAGATGTTGTTAGAGAAAACAGTATATGAGATTCAGAAATACTTCCTAATTACTGTAAAATATAAATCCTAGCTACACCAAATGATGTTAGAAGAATAAAATCTTTAAGTAGTTCAAAAACAGTTAAAAATTATTCTTTAAACTAAAATCTATTATGTAGAAATTCTACAGGTATGACACTCTATTCTATGAGCTCACTTTCTTCAATTGTTAGATGAGTGAGTTAGACTAAATGACACTAAAATCCTTTCTAGATTTAAGTGATTTTATGATTTCAAAATTATTAAAAAAAAACACAAAACAGCTATGAATAGCCATTAAGAAATGAATTACTTCTTTCTAAAAGAAAACACACATACACCAATGAGTGCTATAATAAGGAATATTACTAATTAAAACAAAACAAAATATACCTCTGTTAATGAAAAGAGATTTGAATTTGGAAAGCAGTCAGCCGCTTATGACACTCATTGATTTAATTTTGCTGTTTATGCTGTTTACAAAGGTTTTAATTCAAGATGAAAATGGATAAGGTTAGTACTACAATTAGTATTCTCTAATAATATCCATATATTTTCTAGCTCCTCTGCAAAAACCATAAATTAGGGAAAAGTGCAAAATATTTAAATGTAGGACAATATGCATATAGATAACCATTATTAAGAAGCACATTATCCAATTAAGTGATATGACACGGAGATAATCAAAACCACGTTAAATATTAGCTTCTTCATCTGTAACATTGACATAATTGAATTACCTGTCTTACACTGTTGCTGTGAAGATAGTATTCAGAGTTGGAGCTATGAAAATAGAGAAAGGAACAAAAGCCCTGAAATTTGGTTGCTCACTCCAACATGGAAGCAGAGCCCTATTTTACCAAAAAGTTAAAAGTCAAGACTGGGAAAATGAGCAAAAAACCAAATGATTCTAACCATAGAAAGTTACTACGGTGACAAAGAAGATCAAAACACAAACTCAGGAGAAGATACACCTTCAAAGCTCCTACATCCAAAGCTTCCAAGAAAAATACTATCTCTCTCTATTTTCAGAGATCCAAGTAGGGATCTGTAAGTTTTCAGTTCTTGCAAGCTGATATGATCTAAGGAGATGTGCATTTATTACTCTCCTGGCCAGTGCTCTGGTCTGTGAGTGACCATCAGCATTCTTTTCTGCTCTCAATCTGTGAAGAGGCTACTCTGGTGTGCTAATGATCATCTTCATCCTGGCACTGCCACCCAGAATTGTGACCCAGATTTGAGTATGGGCAACGCAGCAGTGGCTTGCCCCAGTACTAGCAAAGAGACTCCTATAATCACCTTCTGACCAGGTAATTGATCCCCTTACTGTCTATGGACTGAGAGCTCTGGAAGCCACTACTGATGATACAATAGCTCCTGGTTTGATGGAGCCAGGTTGTGCTGGACTGTGTTCCACTCTCACTCAAGTACAACAAACCTTTCCTCCTGATGTTCCAAGTTTTCTTGGGCTGAAAAAAAATTGTTTCCCTGAATCTTTTTGTAGGTTTTACTGCACTAGAAATTGCTTACAGTTATTCTTTAAATGTTTTTGGATGGGTTTGGGGAATAGCTCAGGTGAGTCCCTGCCTTTACTCTACCATCCTGACTCCACCTCCAGATAAATGCAAATGTCATTTGACAGCCTCATCACCATCACCAATTGCATCATTATTTTAGTATTCTATTAAATTTCAAATTCAATACTCTATGATGATTTGATCATGGCTCTATGCTGTATAAGATGGAGCATCCAGGTAGAAAAAAAAAACATTGTGTTTGCACATATGGGGGAACAGCTTTTACCACTGGATGCAGAGCCAGTCAAACTGGGATAGCTGTTCTCTCTTCCTAGTAGCATCCATGGAATGAAGGTCCTGTTTACCCACCTGTGTGCCATCCACTGAGTTGAATATGGGGAAAGGACCACCTCCCATACAAGTTTTAGGGCCTGTGGAGATAAAGATCTGGCTTGTGGATTGGTCTTTTTTTTTTTTCATTTACAGGTTAAAGTTAAATCCCAGAAACTTGAGTAATGGTAATCTTGAAATCAGTATTCTATTACAGATCTTATATAAAGCCCATCAACTAAACTTCAAAGCAATTCGAGAAGGCCTCGGTGTCCCATATCTTATCCTGCCAGGTGATCTTTAGAATCTTCCTAAGATGATTCAAATGAAGTGATTCAATTTCCTCATATGACTCTGGTAGAATGTCCAGGTTTCACGAGCATACTTAATAATTGGTTTTTGTTCAATCATTATTCAGTTGTGCTTGACTCTTTCTGACCCCTTTTGGGGATTTCTTGGCAAAAATACTGCAGTAGTGGGCCATTTCCTTCTCCAGCTCATTTTATAGGTGAGGAAACAGAAACAAACAGGGTTAAGTGATTTGCCCAGAATCACACAGCTGGTAATTTACCAAAGCCAGATTTCTTCTCAGGTCTTCCTAGGTAGAGCTATATCAACTGGGCTATTATTCATTGTAATCATTAATTACTAAGTAATTTTGAGTTCTGAAATATTATACCAATGGAGCATAGACTTTCATTCCGAGGTTGAAAGATTTAAATATGCCCAGTAATGTACATATCTGCCTGTATGTCTCTTACCCAAAATGAACAGTCTAGACAAAGATTGGAAAGATTTATCACATAAATATTGGACATTAAAGGATAAATATTTTAAGAACAGCCAATCGTGAGAACCACTGGGTCAGAGAAGCATTAAGAAGCTGGAATAGAATCTATTTTATTACAGGGAATAACTACCCTAAAATGAATTCACGCATCTTTCCATGATATCATTATTATTTTTGTTGATTTGTGATACCCGCTGTTTTCATTTTTCCTTTTATTTTTCTGCTTACCTGACTTATACTAGTCCATCATTTAACAGAATCCTCATATTCTAGTTTTTTTTTTTACATCTTAACAATATCACTATTACTACCACACATTACAATAGAGTGATATTTGCCCCCATGATGTTCCTCAAACAAGATATTCCATTGCCCAACTCAGTCATTTTTCTTGATTGTCTCCCATTCCTAGAATGTTTTCTCTCCTCATCTCTGATTCCTGATTCTCCTGGTTTCATTCAAATTTCAACTTCTATAAGAAGTCTTTTCCAATCCCCCTTAATTCTAATCCCTCCTTTCTGTTTATTATTTCCAATTTATCTTATATCCTATAAACATAGCTTGTTTATACATATACACACTTTATTCTCTCCAATTAGATTATGGACTTGTAAAATTTTCTTTTATCTTTCTTGACATCTCAAGTGTTTTAGACAGTTTCTGTACACATAATAATGAGTATTTAATTACTAACTCAGTAGCAGATTGCAGAAATTGAAACTAATTACTTTGTGTCCATTGATAGTATTGTTCAAAAAGATTAAAAATTAAGGAGAAACTAAACTGTGGGTTATGAGTTTAAATTTGTTTTCTGTTATTTCTTTCTGTATACCCAATGAGGTAAATCCATAAAAGAGGCAAAAGTTGGTGTAAAAGTTTTAAAAGGAATAGATAACTTTCATCTGCGAGCATTAGGGAAGAAATAACAGGCAGTCTGGGAGGCATATTGGCTTAATTCCAATCATGTTCCAGTTTAACTGAATGGCTAAAGTGCTTCTTTAGAGAATTTGATGATGATTCTGGATGGATGTAAGTTCAGGCATAATAAAGTATTTATAGGAGAAGAATGTAGGGAGAAGTTGAAGAGGTCATGAAGGAAAAAAATATTAATGAGATTTAGCATACTAATGCACTTTAATTCAATTGGTATTTATCAGATGTCTATTATGTGTAAAGTTCTATGCTAGAAACTAAAATGGTACTCAAGTCCATGACTAATTTAAATTTCATTTCAAAGATAATATTGTTACAATTTAATTCTACTCTATTTTTCCAGAGTGCTAATTTCTTATATTACATGTTAATATTTGTAAAATAATATTCCACCCAAATTGCATTAGATATAAGTAATTTAAATTAATTCAATTTTATAAGTATAAGGTCCTAGGGAAGGGGACTAATTTAAGGAGTTCCTTAATAATTGTGACTAGATTAGAAAGTATAGAATATTTCTTGGGAGGAACTGAAAGGACACCTCCCAGTGATGCTTCCTTGATAGAATATGATGAACTCTGGATAGTTAGTCAAATGAGAATAATCCCCTTCCTCTTGCCCCCACCCCCCAAACACTACACAAAACACCTCTCTCTCCCTCTCCCTTTTTCTCTTCCAACTTCCTTTCCAATTTTAGGAGATGATTCAAAGTGTACTGAAATGTATTCTTTTTTGGAAGAAAGGGTTCTGAGGGAGGGATTGTGCCTGGGTAGTATTAGCTCCTTACTGTACCCACAACCATGAATAGTGATTAGTGAGCTATTCCTTTTGTCAACAGAATTCCTAGATATCAGATTCTGAATGTACTTATGCATTTTTTTGTTCTTTGTTTACTTTTTGAGCACTTATTAGAAACCAGAGACAAGATAAGGACTGGATTTTCTCATCTAAAGGTACACTAGTAGAATTGTTTAAAAAATTAATTTGCATTTAAAAATGATCAAGTATTTGTTTTCTCCTCCACTGAGGAAGTTTTTTAAAGAAACACATAACATAAGCACATATGTACAGATTCACTTGGTCCCACTTTCATGAGTAAGCCTAGATGATCTAGAGCAGGTATGGAAAATGTCAAGGGCCATAAAAGGCCAGCAAAATTATTTGCATATTCAACCACAGACAAAAATGAGTTGAATACTAAGTACCTCCCACTGCTTGAGTTTTTTAAGTTGAATTTATATGGCCCACAAATGATGTTATAAATATCCAAATAGTCCTTGACAGAAAAAAAAATGGTTCCATGCACCATTTCTCTGAGAGAGACAGAGAAACAGAGACAGAGAGACCAACAGTGAGAAACAGTGAGACAGACAGACAGAGCCAGAGCAAGAGCCAGAGAGAAAAAGAGAGAGAGAGAAGAGAGAGAGAGAGAGAGAGAGAGATAAAAGAGAGAGAAAGGAGGGAGAATTTCTTGTTGCAGGGTTCCCTTTGGAAAAAAAAGAGAAAAGGCCACGAAACTCCTGTCCATTGTCCTATTTCAAAATCAAAGGTGATGATTTACTTTGATAGTGCTGGTGTGTTGGAAAAAGTATTTTTTATTAGTCAGCCCAAGAAGTTTGTTTCTCCTTTGAGTGGGAATATAAACCATAGGTGGTTCTATAGGTCATGGGGGAACTGTTTATGACTCTGCTACATATCCTGGGGGAACCATTTCTGACTCTGCTACAAGTCTTGGGGGAGCTCTGTAGGCTTTTTGAGAAAGAAAGATGCATTAGAATGTCAAAGGGTTGTCCCCACAACAATCCTAAATTCAATTTCTTTCCTACAGGAATTTATGAGATATCTGAATGTTTTATATATTTTGATATCTTGTCGGAGACTTCTATAAGTCCTTCATCTTTTGAACTTTATTTGAATAAAACAAAATCTATCAGGAATGTATTTGGCACCTTGAGTATTAGTGGGATTAGATAAGTAAATATAGGTAGATACAGATATAGATGTCTCCCCAAGTATGGGTAATAGAGTTCTTAGATCCCATTAATATTCAACATATATTGTATGTATATGTACAAACATATATATGTGCATATATTTGTATACATATGTATATGTATATATGCGCGTGTGTATATGAGTATGTGTGTAAGTAGATAGAAATTTTACTGGAGTAACTTCAGTCAGGAATGAACAAAAGAGATATGGACCCTTTTGATATTAGAATATCAGGATTAGACTTCAGTGTAAAGAATGTTGAAAAGCCTTGAGTAGTGAGTTAGATGAGTGAATTTACTTCCGTTTCCATCACTTGATAGTTACTCTAGGATAAAGAGTTATTTCTGTGATAACTTCCCAAGCTTATGCTAAATTTTAAAATTTCTATATATTTTGATAATCTCCAGCTATAATGTAATCCCTTAGAAGCAAAAGTGCTTCTATTAATAAGACTCATCTTGCTTACTCCATTCTCCATTCTGAAAATGTTTCCAAACTTCTTATTCTTCAAATTGAAACTTTAAACTCTCCTTGATGGTCCAGTTCTATCACTACCTATTCTGTGAAATTCCCCTTGATCTCTCAGTTAGAAATGATTCTGCAATTAATATCACATGCATCACTTTATTTGTTATTTTATCTTTTCTCATAACTATAGTATTGGTTATTATATGTTCACTATAAAATTATATTCTATTTTTGTTTGTGTCACATCTCTTCCTCCCACAGAATGAGAGCAGAGATAATGCTTTAATTATTGTTGTATTCAACTCAGTAACTGGTTTGGTGCTCTACCTGAGGAACAGTTAGTTTTTGAATAAATGGATGTTATTCAATATTATGTATTTGGTTTGTATTTTTAAATTGACTTCTTTCTTCTTTGTTTTTTTATCTTTTTGGATTTGGTAATATTTATTATTGATTTTTGGAAAATTAATGTTCTAAACATATACATTAAGGGAAATAGTTCAGCAAAAAGAGATACATAATATATTATATGTGACTTGGATGCTTTTATTGTTGTTTTGTTTTGTTTTGTTTTTTGGTGAAACATAATAAGTCATTTCTTTCCCTTGTAGCTACTTTCTTGAGTCACAATCTAATCAATAGTTACGACAGTGGAATAAAATCCTCCCTTAAAATAGAAGTCACTGTTAGCTATATTGCAACTAAAATAAGGTTTGTGAATGTGTGTATTTTTGTAACTACCTGGAGGGAGCATCAGCACTCTGAAAATATATAGTTCTCTGAGATAGGAGTAAGCCTATTGAAATGTATTAGGTACTTCATGTTAATATACTATTAACACAATCTTGGTTTTCACACTAAAAAGCAAGTCCATGTTGCATATTTGGCACATTGAAGGAGATATGATTCTGTGTTGACTGAGGGAATCATGACTTCATACTTGCTAGAAAGAACTTTAACTCAGTTAATTGCAGACAATAAGTACCAACGTTCTATTCAAAACTCCTCTCTCTTTTCTTCCTTCCTCACTTCCCTCCTATACACATACAAATACTCACATATACAAACATATACATTATCTATAGATAGATAGATATAGATACTATTTATAAATGTAGATAGATAGAAAAATAAACAGATTAGATAGATAGATAGATAGATAGATAGATAGATAGATAGATAGATAGGCAGGCAGGCAGTTGGTCAAAATCTCAGTTCTTATAAATACTGAGTAATCTTTTGTAGTTTTTTTTTATAAAGCTTTTTATTTGCAAAACATATGATTGACCTTTCAACATTGACCTTTGCAAAAAAACTTTTTTTTTCCCAAGCTTTTCCTTTCCTTCCCCCCAACCCCCACCCCTAGATGACAGGTAATCTAATACATGCTAGATAGGATAAATTATATGACAAATACAATACATATATACATATCTATACAGTTATCTTACCGCACAAGAAACATCAGATCTAGAAAGAGAAGAAGAAAAAAAAAAAAAAAAACAAACAAAGAAAGCAAAAAAATATTCACAGAAAGCGTTAAAATGCTGTGTTGTGGTACACTCTCAGTTCCCACAGGCCTCTCTCTGGATGTATATGACTATCTTCATCGCAGAACAACTGGTTTGAATCACATCATTGTTGAAGAGAACCATGTCCATCAAAATTGTTCATCGTATAGTCTTGTTGCTGTGTATAATGTTCTCCTGGTTCTGCT
>JAJPUD010029908.1:0-13542 GCA_023553655.1 Myrmecobius fasciatus
TTTCCCTCCACTTTCCATCATATCTATCAAATTCAGTTCTAATGAAAATTTTTATCAGAAAATTAAATCTTAGTATAATTTTTCTACTACAACTTTTGAACTCTTTTAACTATACCACTGAGTTTCTATACCTTCTTTTAAAAAATATTTAACAGATTTCTCAAATGGGTTAGTCAGGAGACTCCAACTAAAATTTACTCTTTTGGTCAAATTTCTTTTCTTAGCACTCCATTGTCCAAATAATTGCCAAAATGATTTTCCCAAAAGATAATGATAAAATCATAATGTTTTCTGCTCTGTGGTCTCTTGTTACATAAAGGACAATATATATATATATACACTTTTTGTCATTTATACTCCTTCACAACCTTTCTCCAAACTACACATAACAACTTAATAATATATTGTTACCATTTCTATATCATATCTAACTAGTCTATATGTTCCAGCTATATTATCTATGTCATTATTCACAACTTTATCTATTTTCATATCTATGTCATCTATATAATCTATATTGATAATATCAGTCTATTTATACAAATCTATTTAATTTTAAGCATATTATGGGGCAGCTAGGTGGCGCAGTGGATAGAGCACCAGCCCTGAAGTCAGGAGGACCTGAGTTCAAATCTGATCTCAGACACGTAACAGCTGTGTGACCCTGGGCAAGTCACTTAACCCCAATTGCCTCAGCAAAAAAAAAAAAAAAAAAAAAAAAATTTAAGCATATTATCATATGAATTTTTTGCCATATTTCCAAGTGCCTACCTTTATGTTCCTTGAAATCATTGTTTATCTAGGTATACATTCAATTAGGTTGAAGAATCCCAACAGGTTCTGCTTAGAATTTTATTAATTTGTCATCCTACAGCACAAAAATATATGCCCATAAATGAATGTATCTTCAAACTTTTGGTTTGTTTCTTTCCACTGACAATGAGAGCTCTGTATTACAAGGTAAACATATTTTCTTGTCTATGGACATGTGATTATTTCACATTCTCCAATTATTTCACTTCCTCCTCTTAAAAGACGCTGTGTTTCTATTTATTACAAGTTTCTATTTATTACAAATTCTTCATGATTTCTGCTTTTCTTTGGGGTAAAAGAGTCAATATGCATATAACTTCACTGATCTGTTTGTACAGAAAAATTTAGCTTAATATAATGAAAACTAATTATTTGGTGTTCAATTATGAGCTCTACTTCTTCTTTGGTCACAAATTCCAGGAAAATAAACTTAATAAAATAAATATACATGAAAGATTAACAGGGGAAGGAATGTTCTGAAAGAAGAGAAACTGAGATCAAGTTCTGACTTGTTACTTTATTATTGGTGTGATCTTAGAAAAGTCATTTAGTCTTCTAGTTCTCAATGTAGTAATTTATAAATGCGGGGCTTGGGTTATATGACTTTGAAGTACTTTCCATCTCTGAAATTTTTATTTTATTTTATTTTTTATTAAAGCTTCTTATTTGTATAACATATGTATGGGTAGTTCCTCAGTATTGATCTTTACATAGCTTTTCATTACAGATTTTACCCCCAGTCCCCTCCCCTCCCCTAGATGGCAGGAAGTCCACTACATGTTAATAATGATAAGATACTTGACAAGTTGTTTTGCAAGAAAAACCCTATCTACAAGAAAAAAAAATCAGAGAAAGGAAACACAATGCAAGCAAACATCATTAGAGAGCATGAAAATGTTACGTTGTGGTCCACATTTCATATACCTCTCTCTGGGTGTATATGGCTTTCTTTTTTTTAATAAAGCTTTTTATTTACAAAACATATGACTGATTTTTCTACATTGACCTTTGCAAAAACTTTTTTTTCGCAAGCTTTTCCCCTCCTTCCCCCATCCCCCACCCCTAGATGACAGGTAATCTAATACATGCTAAATAGGATAAATTATATGACAAATACAATACAGGTATACATATCTATACAGTTATCTTACTGCACAAGAAACATCAGATCTAGAAAGAGAAGAAAAAACAACCTAAGAAGGAAAACAAAATGCATGGAAATATTCACAGTAAGCGTTAAAATGCTATGTTGTGGTCCACACTCAGTTCCCACAGGCCTCTCTCTGTATATATATGACTATCTTCATCGCTGAACAATAGGAACTGGTTTGAATCACATCATTGTTGAAGAGAACCATGTCCATCAAAATTGATCATAATATAGTCTTGTTGCTGTGTATAATGTTCTCCTGGTTCTGCCGATTTCACTCAGCATCAGTTCATGCAAGTATCTCCAGGCCTTTCTGAAATCATCCTGCTGGTCATTTCTTATAGAACAACAATATTCCATAACATTAATATACCATAATTTATTCAGCCACTCTCTAATTGATGGGCAACCTTTCAGTTTCCAGTTTCTTGCCACTACACAAAGGGCTGCCACAAACATTTTTGCACATGTGGGGCCCTTTCCCTCCTCTAAGATCTCTTTGGGATATAGGCCCAGTAGAAACACTGCTGGGTCAAATGGTATGCACAGTTTGATAACTTTTTGAGCATAGCTCCAAATTGCTCTCCAGAATGGTTGGATCCGTTCACAGTTCCACCAACAATATGTATATGGCTTTCTTCACTGAACAATTGGAACTGTTTTGAGACATTACGTTGTTACAGAGAGCCATGTCCTTCAGAATTGATCGTATTATAGTATTGTTGTTGCCGTGTAGAATGATCTCCTGGTTCTGCTCACTTCACTGAGCATCAGTTCATGCAAGTCTCTCCAGGCCTCTTTGAAATCATCCTGCTGGTCATTTCTTACAGAGCAATAATATTCCATAACATTCATATACCGTAATTTATTCATCCATTGTCCAATTGATGGGCATCCATTCACTTTCCAGTTTCTAGCCACTACAAAAAGGGCTGCCACAAACATTCTTGTACATATGGGACCCTTTCCCTCCTCTAAGATCTCTTTGGGATATAGGCCCAATAGAAACACTGCTAGGTCAAAGGGTATGCACAGTTTGATAACTTTCTGAGCATAGTTCCAAATTGCTCTCCAGAATGGTTGGACCCATTCACAGTTCCACCAACAATGTATTAGTGTCCCAGCTTTCCCACATCCCCTGCAGCATTCATCGCTATCTTTTCCTGTCATTTTAGCCAATCTGACAGGTATGTAGTGGTACCTCAGAGTTGTCTTAATTTGCATTTCACTGATCAATAGTGATTTGGAGCAACTTTTCATATGACTAGAGATGGTTTTAATTTCATCATCTCAAAATTGTCTGTTCATATCCCTTGACCATTTATCTATTGAAGAGTGCCTTGAATTCTTATATATATGAGAAAATTCTCTATATATTTTAGAAATGAGGCCTTTATCAGAACCATTAAACGTAAAGATGATTTCCCAATTTGATGCTTCCCTCCTAATCTTGTCCGTATTAGTTTTGTTTGTACAGAAACTTTTTAATTTAATATAATCAAAATTATCCATCTGGTGTTCAATTAAGAGTTCCAGATCTTTGGACATAAATTTATTCCATCTCCATAGGTCTGAGAAGTAAACTATACTACATTCCTCTAATTTGCTTATAATATCACTCTTTATATCTAGGTCATAAACCCATTTAGATCTTATCTTGGTATGTGGTGTTATGTGTGGGCCAAGCCCTAATTTCTTCCACACTAGTTTCCAATTTTCCCAGCAGTTTTTGCCGAATGGTGAGTACTTATCCCAAAAGCTGGGGTCTTTGGGTTTATCAAGCACTAAATTGCTATTGAGATAATCATATGGTTTTTGTTAGTTTGGCTAACCAAACTAACAAAAACCATATGATTATCTCCATAGATGCAGAAAAAGCATTTGATAAAATCCAACACCCATTCCTATTAAAAACACTAAAGAGTATAGGAATAAATGGGCTTTTCCTTAAAATGATTAGTAGCATCTACTTAAAACCATCAGCAAGCATCATATGTAATGGAGACAAACTAGAACCATTCCCAGTAAGACCAGGAGTGAAACAAGGCTGCTCACTGTCAACATTACTATTTAATATTGTATTACAAATGTTAGCTTTGGCAATAAGAGAAGAAAAAGAGATAAAAGGAATTAGAGTAGGTAATGAAGAAACCAAATTATCACTCTTTGCGGATGACATGATGGTATACTTAGAGAACCCTAGAGACTCAACTAAAAAACTACTGGAAACAATTCACAACTTTAGCAAAGTGGCAAGATTCAAAATTAATCCACATAAATCATCAGCATTTTTACATATTACTAACAAAGTTCAGCAGCAAGTGATACAAAAAGTAATTCCATTCCAAATAATGGATGATAGTATAAAATATTTGGGAATCTATCTGCCAAGGAAAAGTCAGAAACTATACAAACTAAACTACAAAACATTTTCCACACAAATAAAATCATACCTAGTAAGTTGGAAAAAAATTAAGTGCACATGTGTAGGCCGAGAGAATATAATAAAAATGACAATACTACCCAAACTAATCTTCTTATTTAGTGCCATACCAATCAAACGCCCAAGAAATTATTTTACAGATCTAAAAAAAATAGTAGGAAAGTTCATTTGGAAGAACAAAAGGTCAAGCATTCTATCTCTGAAATTTTGACACAGATGTCAAATAATCCATGACCTATATAATACCTTTAAAATAAACATTAAAGAACATAATTGCAAGTGGCCAGTGTTTTTTTTTTCCTTTTCCCAAAGTCAATCCCAGAAGAACTGCAGAATGGAGAAGGATTTGGATACATCATCATGTTTCGGCCAGTTGGCTCTCTAACATGGACTAAGGCATCAGTGGCTTCTGTGGAAACATCTAAGTATGTTTACAGAAATGAGAGTCTTATACCTCTTTCCGCATTTGAAGTAAAAGTAGGTGTGTATAATAATGAAGGTGAAGGCACATTGAGTCCAGCAACCATTGTCTACTCAGGAGAAGATGGTGAGTAGCAAGGTCTCCTTGAATCATCAAATATGATTTAAAAATGATTATACATTGGAATATTATCAATCACTCCTTTTTTCATGATCACAGAGCCTCAACTGGCCCCAACTGGAGCTTCTGTACAAAGTTTTTCAGCCTCTGAAGTGGACATTTCTTGGAATGCCATTGCTTGGAACAGAAGCACAGGACAGGTGCTAGGTTATGAGGTAGTGTCTTCTAAATTAATTTTAAAAATGTGTTTAGAAACCATAACTGACATTTTCCAGTTCAGCTAATTAATTTAGTTTTTTTTTAGGGCATATTAATAACTCTTGAGATCTGCTAGTCAGACAAAATCTACAAAATAAAATCTTTAAGGGGTATGTATGCATGCAAACATTTGACTACTCTCCTAAGGGGAGTCTATGAACCCCTTTTTTGAAATAATGATTTACAAGGCATAAAATAAAAATGAATAATGTTACAAAGAAACTAAAAATATTTGCAAATAAATACCATAAGATATTTTAAAAAGCAAGTTCCTAGATCCAGATTAAGAATTTGCTTGCTCTAGAGAAAGGATCATGTATAAATTTATGGAGAAGTTACTAGAGCTCTTATTTTTATCCTTTATTTATTTTGAAAAGAAATGAATATAGAACATCCAAATTCATGTAGGATTTGGGCTGTCTCTATCAGGGTCTGAAGGAAATTGAAATCAAGAAGATGGAAGGGATCAGACTCACCTAGCACACTTCAACCCTTATTTCAACTTCATGGTCTCTTATTTATTCAACTCTGCTGGCCTGTTTACTCTTTGGGCCACAGTTGTTTGATGGTTTATATGATTGGTTGATCAATATATGGGACCCTATATTCCTAAGAGTTGCTTCTCTATATGATATCTCTGAAGGCTGTGGCTGAAAGTAGAACCAATAGTGTAAGATGGGAATCTATCTGCCAAGGAAAAGTCAGAAACTATACAAACTAAACTACAAAACATTTTCCACACAAATAAAATCATACCTAGTAAGTTGGAAAAAAATTAAGTGCACATGTGTAGGCCGAGAGAATATAATAAAAATGACAATACTACCCAAACTAATCTTCTTATTTAGTGCCATACCAATCAAACGCCCAAGAAATTATTTTACAGATCTAAAAACAATAGTAGGAAAGTTCATTTGGAAGAACAAAAGGTTCTGTGGCTCCCAGAATTTCTGTGTTATTATCAATGTTAGTGTCAGTTGACCAGCAGCTGTCACTGATAGGGAAAAAGAAACTGTTCTCTATCTCCGCAAACCTATATAATCTTAAATCTCTCATTGGAATGTAAGTTTATCGAGAAGAGCTTGTTATAGAATGTCTTGCACCTAAAGAGGTCTTAATAAATGTTTCTTCATTAAATTAACAAATGATACTTGAAATAGAACATATTCTAAAAAGTAATATATTCAAATTACTAAAATTGGTTCTTTCTCAATTGTTATTTGTTTGCATTTTCATTTTTAAAAATCCTTTAAAAATTCTAATTTTATAAAAAAACAATCCTCATATAGTAAAAAACCCAGTGTTTCTAATACCCTTTCTTAAATTGAAATTTACAATATTTTTATCTATTCCTTATAAATATTTATATTATGTCTTTTGAATTGACAGTTTTAAGTATAAAAAATGCTGCTTTTCTTTACAATCTATAAATTGGATGACCCCAACTTTTATCCTTTTCAAACAAATTAGCAAATACTTGAAAACAATGAACTTTCTTTTGTTTTAATGAATAGGTCTTATATTGGACAGAGGATTCAAAGGAAACCATTTCTGGTAAAATCAGGGTCAGTGGAAATATAACAACAAAAAGCATCACGGGGCTAAAAGCCAACACAGTATACTTTGCAACAGTGAGAGCCTATAATACTGCAGGAACTGGGCCTTCAAGTGATCCAGTGAATGTCACTACTAAAAAATCACGTAAGTATTTAAGCAAACTCCATACATAAGCAAATTGCATTGATCAAAATGTAAATAGATAAACATATAGCATACATTTTTATATAGAGTACTGACCCTGGAGTCAGGAAGATCTGAATTCAAGTCTGAATTCAGACTCTGAACAGCTTTGCAATCCTGGGCAAATTATTTAATTCTGATTGTCTTTATTTCCATATCTATAAAAGGAACTGAAAAAAAAAAACACCCTAGTATCTTTGCCTATTAAATCCTAAATGGATCACAGAAAGTTGAATAAAACTGAAATGATTCAATAACAAAAAATGTCTTTTTACACTTAGATTTAGACATGAACACAGATAACTTGAGATATATTTATCAATTGATGGATAGTTTTTCTGTTCCAATAAGAAACTACATAATTGATTTATATTTTTTATTCCCTAAAGATGACTAGATTGTTGTATACTATTACCTGAGACTAATTTGGAATTGTATTTCTGGTTATGAATTCTTTAGAGGAAAGGGTGCCTTATGCCCTACAGGTTACTCTGAATTTGTTCTCTTACCCAATTTTCTTATTTAGATCAAAAACTTATATAGGACAAGAATCATACCTGAAGTGTGAGTGTGTGTGTATTATACTTTCAATAACTTGCATTAATTATAATAGAAGTTTAAGGGATTCTTATAAACTAAATTCTTAATGGAAGCAGGCCAATTTTTAAACTCTTCAATGATTAGATAAGCCATTAGAGATCACTGTAATAACTGATCTTTACATCATTTCAATAAACTTAAAAATATGTGGTCTGATGTAGTGTATAGGAAGTTGTTCTCATAGTCAAAATATAGGTTCATGTAGTGTCTGACCCTTACTGTGTATTGATAGTAATTAACTTACATTCTAAGATATTAATTTTCAGAGAAAATACTGATTACACTGACTGGTCATGGATGTTTCCTTACCTATGAGTTCTATATACTTAGGAAAATATAGGTCCAGTTCCTGTCTTCTCTCAAGTATTTTATTTCCTTTGAACCTTCCAACAATCCTCTGAACTAGAAAATGAATATTTTTCCCCTAAGGTCAGTTGTCATGGAAAAGAAAAATAGCATAAGGGTTAAAGGGCTAAATCTGGAATTGAGAATACTTGGGTTCCAATATTGCTCTGTCACTTATTAGCTTTATGGTCATGAACAAGTCAATTCATTGATCCACAGATTTTTAATCTAAAAAGTATAATATTGGAAAGTTGAAAGAGATAAATCTTTAAAGTCAATTAAGCCTCTAAATCTATGATTTTTAGATCCTATATATCTCTTGCTTACTGTCACAAAGCTTGAGTAAGTAACAATATTAAAAACCACTTTTTAAAACAGAAAGCAGGGAAATATTTTTTACAGTGAGATTTAAAGGACCCATTTCTCAAATATATAGAGAACTGAATAAAATTTATAAGAATACAAGTCATTCCATAATTTATAAATGATCAAAGGATATAAACAAATAGTTTTCAGAGTAAGAAATTAAATATTTTTATTCATATAAAAATGCTCTCTGTATGGATTATGGATTAGAGAAATGCAAATTTAAATAACTTTGATGTACCATCTCAAAAAGAAAATGAAAAAAAATGCATATGTGGGAAAATTGAAGCAATTGTTAATTCTAAGCTGATCCAAACATTTTGTAGAGCAATTTGGAAACGTGATCAAATGGCTATAAAACTGCAATAATACCACTAAGACTATATCCTAAAAAGAGCATTAGAGGGGCAGCTAGGTGGTACAGTGAATAGAGTACCAGCCCTGAATTTAGAAAGACCTGAGTTCAAATCTGGTCTCAGACACTTAGCACTTCCTAGCTGTGTGACCTTGGGCAAGTCACTTAACCCCAATTGCTTCATCAAAAAAGAAAAAAAAAGAGCATTAGAAAGGGAAAAGAACCCAAAAATACAAAAAATATTTATAGCAGGTCTTTTTGTGTTGCTAAAGAATTGGAAAATGAGGGGTTGCCCATAAATTGGGGAATAGCTAAAAAGTTGAGGTATAATGAATGAATATTGTTATATAAGAAATAAGGAGCAGATTTCAGAAAATCTGCACTTTCATTAACTGAGGCTAAGTGAAATAAAAAGAGCCAAGAGAATAGTATATATAATAATGGCAATAATTATGTGATGAT
Organism: Myrmecobius fasciatus; assembly: GCA_023553655.1. Lineage (NCBI taxonomy): Eukaryota > Metazoa > Chordata > Mammalia > Dasyuromorphia > Myrmecobiidae > Myrmecobius > Myrmecobius fasciatus. The sequence goes on from JAJPUD010029908.1 coordinate 9,074, forward strand.
CAAATATGTGAGACTTAATTCTTCTGAGCAATACAATGAAAGAAGACAATTCCAAGGGTCTCTTGATGAAAAATGCTATCTGCTTCTACAGAAAGAATTATAAAATCTGAATGTTAGTTTTCTCTTTCTTTCTTGAGTCTTTTCCCTTTCATTGTGATTATTTTTTCACATTATTAATATGGAAATATAAGTAATATTATTGTAAGTGCATAATGTATCAGATTGCTTTCTGTCTTAAGGAGGGTTGAAAGGAAGGAGAAAAAGTTGGAACTCAAAATCTTATATATGTTAATGTTGAAAGCTATTTGTACATGGAATTTAAAAATTCTATGAAATGAAAAAACATATTTCTGACTTCATCAGGAAGAACAAATTTAAATAAAAATCTCTCTGTCTCTGTGTTTCTTTCTCTGTTTCTCTGTGAATCTCTCTTTCATAAATCTCTAAATAACAGCACATTCCTTTACTTAAATTAGCTCAAATTCTTTATATTATAATTATATTATATTATAGTCCCTTAACATACTTTATGTTTGAATTGTTTAGAACAATAAAAACATGAATATTCATATGTCATACACAAAGTTAAATTCATACAGATTTGTTCATTTTTGCTTCTGACTATTAAGTCCATAAACAACCCTTCACATTTTTATATAAAATCTTATTGCTGTCATCCTAGTTGGAAAAGTGCAAGCTCTTTACCTTATTCTGGTACTAGGCAACACCACTGTGGACTTGTCCTTGGTTGGAGCTCCAACAGACGGCTGCAGACCCAGATTATTTCAGCTAGATAGATGGCTGTACAGGTACAGAAAAAAGAATAGCTCCCTCTCAGATTGAGATCTCTGCTCTGATCACTTAGTAGTGGGGCTCAGGAAGGAATAAAGTCTGAATTAATTTTTCTCATTGAGAAAAACCCATATACCTCTCACTCCTTTGTCCTTGAACAGTATGATTGCTTTAATTGCAAATGCATCTTGGCTTTGGTCAAAGCAGCTGCTACAATTGTTAGATACAAAGCTCTTTTGTTGTCCTCATTGAATCTAAGAATCAGTTCTTGAGTCAGAACAAAGTGTGACACCAATTTGTTCCTTTGCCTACTTCTTAAACAGTTGCACAGTTTCACTTCTATGTCTGCTGGATTTCATAATTTCCTAAAGAACACATACCCACAAGAGCCAATATCGTCTCCAGCCTTGAAGTCTTCAATGCTTTCTGATTAAGTCATTCCTGGGAGTATAGGGATATCTACCTTTGTCCTTACGTTTAATTAGTCTGACAACATGACATTTCATTTTGTTCTTGGATTTTTTGATCATGAATTAGTATGGAACTCTTTCTAGATCTTTGGAATAGTATTTGTCTAAACTGAATTACTTCTTTATAATCTACTATCTTTACTGGCGAGTTGTCATTCTAATAGTTTGGTTTTTTATGTGATTCAAGGATACATTTAAATAAAGGCATATTTATGGAATACACAATTTTGTTCTCTATGAAAATATCATGTATTAGAATTGGACAAAATATTATTTTAAAATTAAATTTATTACTCAATAACATGATGATTATTTTATCTTATTGTTATGAATGTTAATATTGTCATTGATCAATAATTTACCTTAACTAGTTGATTAATGATATCTAAATGTATTCAATTGCTTCATTTGAAGCAATCTGAAAGAGAGATATGAGCAATAAAAAATTAGCACAAAAAAGTGATTGATCTCTGTTGGAGCAGGGGTGGGGAGAATCACTTTGGCCTAAACTTCCTGACTTGGATCTCTGAAAAGCCTAAATAAACTGGAAAATTGCACAAGTTCATAATTTTTGAAAGTTTATTTATCCTACATCTCTGTGGATCAAGCATCTACACTATGACATAGTAAACATAGGTTAGGGTATTTAGCTCCCTCTGTCTTTCTAGATATTACAGATATATATATATATCTAGATCACCTTTTTGGAGCACTATGGATTATACTCACAGCTTTTCGCCTTCAATCCAATAATAATGTATTATGTGACTATTGTATATATTGTATATAAGTTACTGTGCTTAACAGTGAAGTTAAAAAAACATAAAAAGGAAATGAAAATTATGTACTTATTATGCCAGTAAGACCCACTCAGTGAGATATGGTTGGGTTCAAAAGAATATTTTCACTGGGAAACTCACATAAAATAAAATACTAAGATTTTTCACTATAGGAAAAGGATAGCTGAGAGTTGAGAAATTCATAATTGAATGTTGCTGTTGTCAAAAATGATGTCTTCTTTCATTGCTGAATGCTTGTTATACTTTATTCATTATCCTCCATTCTTTCTTCTAATATTTCAAAGCAACTTTATTTGAATACTTCTTGTATTTGGCTTTTTACAACATGCATCATTCTGTGACAACATTAAAATAGCTAAAAGTAACTAGAAGTGCAGGATAAGGAGGTTAAGCAATTATCCATCTTACTATTGATCCGCATTCAAAGTACTTATTCAAATCTATTGGCATTCTGCACAAAGCACAACATAAGACTAGAATAACAATTTTAAAAATCTTAATAAAAAGCATTTGAGTTCTTGAACTGTTCCCCCTACCCCAATTTTCTGGACATCAATCATCTTTTTTTCCTTTGTAATCCATATTTGAGTAGTTTTTTATCTTAGCTAAGTCACTTTACCTCTCTTTACTTCAGTTTCCTCAACAGCATAATGAGAACAACAATACTTGACTCCCAAGGTTGTTGTGAAGATCAAATGAGATACTTATGCTTACACACATATGTACATATGAGTATGCATGTATGTGCACCCATATATGTGTGTATGTATATATATATATACATATATATATATGTTTACATATATATTATGTAATCCTTATTTTTATTGATTGAGCTTAGGTTGCAGTATGAGACTCATGGTACCTAGAATGCAGTAGGTAAGAATTCTGTAGTACTTAGATCTGATTATGTTACATCTGAAATATCAGGGATATTTTATTTTAGAAAGTATGCCAATAAGCTTAAGAAAAGGAGGAAATTATCATGAAAAGTTTTAATTGTATAGTTATCAACTGAAGGAACTAGAGATATATGGCCTAAGAAAGAGAAAAGCAACATTTTGGAGGGCAAGGAAGGAGTTGTATTCAATTGTTGCTTTATTTGTTCAATCTAAGGAAAATTTCCTGAGATGCAGAGATAACCCAAAATGGAAAAAAAAGAAACAGGATGTGAAGAAGTAGGCTTGCCCCACCATGGTAAGGGTTGGATCCAAAATTGGTTAAGCAAATTAATCAGAAAAGTTGGATAAATTCGGGGGGCGAAGATCAGACAGGATTCTCTGTAACCTCCTCTAACCTCCCCTCAAACCAACAAAATATGAAGCCTCTAGACTGATTCTGAAGCAAAAAAATCCACAATATATGGAGAACAACACGATTCTAGAAGAAGATACTCTGGAAGAACCTCAAAACAGGTCTCTTTTAATGGGGCAGGGGGTGGCCTACTGAACCCAGACTGCAGTGCAGGGAGACCGGGGCAGGGAGCTGGAGCAGGGAGCTGGAACAGGAGTCGGAACAGGAGTGGGAGCGTTGTGCTTTTCACACACCTGGGAGTCTTCTGCGGGCCTCTTGGAACAATTTGTCCTGATTGTGGGCAGGTGGTTTGGAGGGTCTGCCTTTTGAGGGGGATAGATTGTGAACCACTGAACCCCTGATGAGCATCGGACCTAGCTGCCATTACACAGCACCTTAAAGCAATCAATCAAACAACAGGACTGATCAGCACCAGAAATAATTCAATCAGCAGAGCTGCCCAGCCCCTGACATAATTCAATCATCAGAACTGCCCAGTTCCTGAAATAACTCAATCAGCAGAACTGCCCCAGGGCAAATTAAAACAGCTGACCCACCTTTGCCCTAAACAGACCTCACACCTTTAAAAAAAATGAATAAAAAAACAAAAAGAGCTCTCACCATAGACAACTTGTTTGGAGAGAGGGAAGAACAGACCTCAAATCCTGAGGCCCCTAAAGGTAAAGCAACTCCAGAAAAAGCCCCAAAGAGAGACATAAATTGGTCTCCATGTCACAAGGCTTTCTTTGAAGATTGCATAAAAAATCTTAAAAGAGTTAGAAGAAACATGGGGAAACGAAATGAGATCACTGCAAAATAAAATAGAAAAAATGGAAAAAGAATGCAATGAACAAAAAAATGTAATCGGTCAATTGCAAAAGGAACTAAAAACAGTAACTGAAGAAAATAAGACATTAAAAAATAGAATCGAACAATTGGAAATTAATGACTCATCAAGACTTCAAGAATCAGTTGAACAAAAACAAAAAAATGAAAAGATAGAGAAAAACATGAAATATCTCCTAGGAAAAACAACTGACCTGGAAAATAGATCTAGGAGAGACAATCTAAGGATTATAGGGCTTCCTGAAAGCCATGATGAAAAAAAGAACCT
>JAJPUD010029909.1:2631-13541 GCA_023553655.1 Myrmecobius fasciatus
AAGGAAGGAAGGAAGGAAGGAAGGAAGGAAGGAAGGAAGGAAGGAAGGAAGGAAGGAAGGAAGGAAGGAAGGAAGGAAGGAAGGAAGGAGGGAGATCTTACTCATAAAGACTATCTAATTGAATATAAGGAAAAAGAAAATCACTCTATGTACTTCCTTGACTGTCAATATTTTTATTCAGGTGACATCATGAAAAGCAAATGTAACCTTAGGGGGATAAAGAGACCTCAAAAGGACAACACCCAAACCAAGGGGAGGGAAGGAAGAATAGAAAACTTATAACTCACTTCTTTTACAAATAAATTACATGCCCATTTCACTAACCTACTGGTCCATATGGTTCTCTAAATGTGAGACTCAGAATAACCATCTTTCTTTTTCATAGATAACATTTTTTGGCCTTATAAATAACTGGGAGAGAGGGGAGTAACTTTATCTTGCACTTCCTAAATTCATATTTTAAAAGGGTACAAATCACCCAATCAACCCTATACTTCCATAATAGGATGCCTTCTTGGGAGAATCTCTTTTATACTGGGTCCCTCAGACAAGGGGTGAGAAGAAAACAAGAAAAGGGTTAATATTTTGCAATAGAAGTAGTACATGCAAAGACTGTGCTGCTGCCCTTCATTTTCTTCTGCACTAATTCACAGTCATAACATCAGGATAAGTTTCCCATGCTTCATTTACTGATGTTAATTAATTCCCCCACCCCCTTCTTTTTTATCTTATTTTAAAAGGGGGAGGGGTAAAAATCCATTCTCCTTAGGGAAAAATAAGCAATGAACTTTTAGATTTCTCCATGATAGAAAAGGAGAGAATGCATCAATGTTCTGTTAGACCATGGCTCTCCTTTTATCCCCCATTTCTGTTCTGTTCCTTCCTGGACCTCTTCCCCTGCTCCTATTCACTATCTCAAGATCACCTTTTCTACAAAGCCACAGGGAGGGGTGGGAGAGATAAAAAAATTTTTTTTTTAATTTTTTAAAAAATCATCAACCTAGGAAACATCCAGACTTCTATCTCTCTCTCCCCTCCCTTAAGAATGAATCCATTAAGGATAGAGAGGAAAGGAATAAATGCATTAAGAGGATTAGCAGATAACTGCCAGAGGAGCACAACCTGTACCTTACCAGCTCAGCAACCTAAACATGCAACTTCAAAACACAAACTGAAAACCAAATAAAAGCCATCTCTGGAACTTTTTGCTAACTTTTGTAAGAGATGGGTCAATGGGCAGGAGAGTGAGAGAGAGCAAAGTTGAAAACATTCAAGCAATCCCATTTGGAATACTCTCTGATCTCTTGACATGTTTTTCCCTGTCATTTACTTTGTAATTGAATTACATAATTCTGCAACTGTATTATTTATTATTATCTATTATTAAATCCTGTAGTTCCAGTGTATTATTCAGCAGCTGCATTAACACTGAATTAATACTGGCATTCAAGCTATTATTAATTCTGAAGAATGAATCCAGATAAATATATACAAGGGACACACTGCTTCATAAAATTTCAGGTGAGGTGTGTGGGATTTTGAATTAAGCTTTGAGGGAAGATTTGCTAAAAATCTTGTAATGTATATTCCTACTGAAAACGACTACCAGAAATCTACACAGCCTGAAATCTAGTATAAACATTCCTAGGAACCAACTATGTAACATTAAGCATTTTTCTCTGGACCTTAACTACCACTTCTTTCTTCTTCTCCTCCTCCTCCTCCTCCTCCTCTTTCTCCTTTTTCTTCCCTTTCACTAGTGTCCAACTCTTCATGACCTCATTTAAAGTTTTCTTGGAAAAGATATGAACAACTAGAGGTCATCATTAATCACAAAATAGATAAGTTTGACTATATCAAGTTGAAAAGTTTTTGTACAAACAAAATGAATGCAGACAAGATTAGAAGGGTAGCAGTAAACTGGGAAAATATTTTTACATCCAAAGGTTCTGATAAAGGCCTCATTTCTAAAATATATAGAGAATTGACTCAAATATATAAGAATTCAAGCCATCCTCCAATTGACAAATGGTCAAAAGATATGAACAGACAATTTTCAGATGAAGAAATTGAAACTATTTCCGGTCACATGAAAAGGTGCTCCAAGTCACTATTGATCAGAGAAATGCAAATTAAGACAACTCTGAGATACCACTACACACCTGTCAGATTGGCTAAAATGACAGGAAATGATAATGATAGCTGTTGGAGGGGATGTGGGAAAACTGGGACACTGATACATTGTTGGTGGAACTGTGAACGGATCCAACCATTCTGGAGAGCAATTTGGAGCTATGCTCAAAGAGTTATTAAACAGTGCATACCCTTTGACCCAGCAGTGTTTCTACTGGGCCTATATCCCAAAGAGATTTTTAAGGAGGGAAAGGGACCCACATGTGCAAAAATGTTTGTGGCAGCCCTTTTTGTAGTGGCAAGAAACTGGAAATTGAAAAGATGCCCATCAATTGGAGAATGGCTGAATAAATTATGGTATATGAATGTTATGGAATACTATTGTTCTGTAAGAAATGACCAACAGGAGGATTTCAGAGAGGATTGGAGAGACTTGCATGAACTGATGCTGAGTGAAATCAGCAGAACCAGGAGAACATTATACACAGCAACAAGACTATACGATGATCAATTTTGATGGACATGGTTCTCTTCAACAATGATGTGATTCAAACCAGTTGTGCTGTGATGAGGATAGTCATATACATCCAGAGAGAGGGCTGTGGGAACTGAGAGTGAACCACAACACAGCATTTTAACGCTTTCTGTGAATATTTCCATGCATTCTGTTTTCCTTCTTAGGTTGTTTTTTTTCTTCTTCTCTTTCTAGATCTGATGTTTCTTGTGCAGTAAGATAACTGTATAGATATGTATACATGTATTGTATTTGTCATATAATTTATCCTATCTAGCATGTATTAGATTACCTGTCATCTAGGGGTGGGGGGCGGGGGGAGGGAAAGGAAAAGCTTTGGAAAAAAAAAGGTTTTTTTTGCAAAGGTCAATGTTGAAAAGTCACTCATATGTTTTGCAAATAAAAAGCTTTATTAAAAAAAAAAGAAGGAAAAGATATGAACATTTCCTTCTTCAGCTCATTTTACAGATGAGAAACTCAGGCAAACAAGGTTAAATGACCAGTCTAGGGTCATACAACTAGTAGACACACTAATAAGTGTCTGCAACTGAATTTAAACTCAGAAAGATGAGTCTTCCTGACTCCAGGCCTAGAGTTATCTCCATTGTGCCACATAGTTTCCTGGACCTTAATTTACTCATTAGTAAAATAATTGGGTTGAACTAGATAAGATTTACATTCTTCCTAGATCTAATATTCTATAATTCACTAAAATGTTTCCAAGAAATCAATTAACTTACAACTCAATGTATTTTACTCACTTTCCTACACTATCATGAATACCACTTTCTGTACTCAGAACAGCTCTGTATAAGACCAATTAGATTATTCCCAGGATCATAAGATAATTGATTTAAAACTGGGAGAAACTTTGAAGGTTATCTACTTCAATGCCTCCATTTTACTGGTAAAGGCTTTTCCAGACATACAGCTATTAAATATCAGAGATGGGATTTGAACCAAAGTCTCCCTGACTCTAAATCTAGCAATCTAAATTCTATTCTATCCACATTACACATCTCTATCCTCTTGGTTCCTGGTATAATTTCAGTTTCTAAGGTTCCAGATTTGTTAGATTTTGACTGCATCTCTGTTATCCTTGGAAATTCAGTCCAGGGCATTCTACCCATGAGGCTAGGAAAAACAAGATTTAATGTTCGTTCTCTTTCATGTATTCAACTGAGAAAGAAGACATGTTGAAGAAAGTAATTAGCTAATAAATAGAGTTTCATAAAATCTTCTAGATTATTTTAGCTCTCAACAATCTTTTTCTATTTGAACTGTAGCATTTAGGAAGCCAACACTGCGTCCTACAACATAAGACTTGGACAGGACCTAAGAAAGCATCTATTTGAACCTCTGATTTGCAAATGAGAAAACTGAGTCTAGAATTTACTCGGGTCATTTGGAGACATAACTAAGACTAGAATCCAGTCCTACTGAATTCTGCTACTTTTCATTCATAAAATGTGTTAAAGGCAGTGGTTCATGGTTATAATGTGGTACCATATGATAGCTTATCTCCCAAATAGGACTAAGAGCTGCTTGTGAGTAAAGATTGTATCTTTTACTTCTTTATATCCTCTTTGGTTGTACATCATTGCTATTCAATACATTAAGACTAGCTGATTAAATGACTGATTGTCAAATTCATTGTGTGATTTCCAGGGTTGACAACAAGGGAATGTTTAAATGAACTGTAGATATGCCAGCTTCATACAGAGCCACTTTTCAGTGCCAGAAGAGACTTTAGAAACATGAAGACCTTTGTAAAATTGTGTGAGTTAGAAAGCAATGAAACTGTGTATAATGAGCCTGGAGTTCTGATTCTAGCAGAGTTTATACTCCCTCTGGGTATTCCTAGTTAGGAGATATGCTCTTGAGTAGTCTCTCTGATTTTCCAGTCTCTGTAACATGGATCATAATCTAGCCCCACCTTTGTGTGAATTAATGAATGTTATATGGATTAATTAATACATGAATGGCTGGCTATGCAACACTTGGAAAATATAAAGCCCTGTTTAAATGCTGAGGATTATTATTAGTTGATTTGTTTGATTCTATCTTGGATTCACCACTGGCATGAAATTGGCAGAGAACTCTGCCTCATTCTGCAGCTGTGATAGTTCCATGCTGACAGCAGTAAGAGAAAAATTCAGTTGTGACTTTGGAGGGGAAATGAAGAACCCATTACATTCACCAGTGGAACAATGCATAGGCTAGCAGTAGAACTGGACTTTTCAGACAAACATTTGGAATGAACTAGGCAGAAGACTGTCAGAAACCATAGTAATATATTAATTTGCTTTCTTCTATTAAATATAGGGCAACTACACACAATGCTAGCATAATTTTACTAAGACACAAATAGAAATAAATCATTCCACTGCTCAAAAACCTTCAATGATTTTTCATTGACTACTGAATAATGTCAAACTCCTAAAAACTTGATCTTCAAGACTTTCTACAATCTTATTCCAACCCATATTTTCATCCTTTTCTCAGAATACTTTTTATATGCTCTATCCAAATGTATTTCCCATACCATAACTGTATTTTGTGCCATAGTATTTCTCATCCTCTGAACATGTCCTGTGCTTTTTCAATTCCATCCCTTTATTCATGTTGCTCCACAAACCAGAAATGCTCTTTATTCCATTGATTCACATAATGTTAAATCTAGGAAGAAGCTTAGATCATCAGAGAAGTGTCATGATACAAAGGAAAAAAAACATGTACTCTGGTATAAGACTATTGCTTTATATTGCCCATATTTCAACATTCATCACCCTTTCTTTATTCACTTTGACAAATATATTCACATTCTCCTCACTGGAAACTTATTTTCTTCCATTGAAATCATCCTTAGCTATAATTAGCAAGGTTTTAGAATATTTTACTCAGATACAGCATCTACTTCACATCCCCATCATCTCCACATCATGCTACTATAGCTATTACCCCAATACCAGTTTTTGTCCTTTTACCCCTTACCAGTTTCCCCCTATATGTTGTCTTCCTTCATTAGAATATAACCCTTTAGTATATGAACAGACAATTTTCAGATGATGAAATTAAAACCATTTCTAATCATATCAAAAGTTGCTCCAAATCATATTGATCAGAGAAATGCAAATTAAGACAACTCTGAGGTACCACTACACATCTGTCAAATTGGCTAAAATGACAGGAAAAGATAACAATGAATGCTGGAGGGGATGTGGGAAAGCTGGGACTCTAATACATTGTTGGTAGAGTTGTGAACAGATCCAACCATTCTGAAGAGCAATTTGGAACTATGCTCAAAAAGTTATCAAACTGTGCAGACCCTTTGACCCAGCAGTCTTTCTATTGGGCTTATATCCCAAAGAGATCTTAAAGGAAGGAAAGGGCCCCACATGTGCAAGAATGTTTGTGGCAGCCCTTTTTGTAGTGGCTAGAAACTGGAAACTGAATGGATGCCCATTAATTGGAGAGTGGCTGAATAAATTATGGTATATGAATGTTATGGAATATTATTTCTCTGTAAGAAACGACCAGCAGGACAATTTCAGAGAGGCCTGGAGAGACTTGCATGAACTGATGCTGAGTGAAACGAGCAGAACCAGGAGATCATTATACACGGCAACAACAATGATGATCAATTCTGATGGACATGGCTCTCTGCAACAATGAAATGTTTCAAATCAGTTTCAATTGTTCACTGAAGAAAACCATATACACCCAGAGAGAGGGATATGAAATGTGGACCACAACATAACATTTTCATCCTCTCTATTGAGGTTTGCTTGCATTGTGTTTCCTTTCTCTGATTTTCTTTTTTTTTCTTGTAGATAGGATTTTTCTTGCAGAACTTGTCAAGTACTTCAACATTATTAACATGTAGTGGACTTCCTGCCATCTAGGGGAGGGGAGGGGACTGGGGGTAAAATTTGTAAAGAAAAGCTTTGTAAAGATCAATGCTGAGGAACTACCCATACATATGTTATGCAAATAAAAAGCTTTAATAAAAAAATAACCCTTTAAATTCTACTTGCTTATATTTCTATTTCTAGGGCTTAGCTATGATCCTGGCAAATAGTAAATGTCTATGTTCTATCTATCTACCTATCTGTTTATATGATTTTTTTTTTTATCTTGTCTCTGATGTTTACTACCATGAGGTCTTGGCCAAGTCACTGGGTTTTAGTTTTGTCATCTATTAAATGAGATTCTAGAATAATTTCCATTTCTAGATCTAGGACCTAATGCCTACTCTAATCTCTTGATTCTTTATTTAATGTTTAAAATTAAAATTAAATAAAATTTAAATTTAAAAAATAAAGTTATTATGTCTTCTTTCTGTGTGTATACAAAAATGCCAGCATAGTGAATTGCACGTAGTAGGAATTTATAAGTTTTCTATCATTTTGGAAGACTACAGCATACAAACCATTATGTGAAGCATTCCATGAAGATCATTTGAGGAAGGAAAAAATACTATCAATTAAGGTGTTTAATTACAGATTTCCATTGGAAGTGGTCTATGAGTTGAACCTTGAAGGATACTAAGGATTCTGAGAAGTGGATGAGGAGGGAGGATATTCTAGGTATGGGCAATAGACTATAAAAGATTTGGAGGTGGGACGCAGAATATCAAGTTTGGAGAGCAGTGAATAGACCAATTTGCCTGTAATGTAGAGAGCATGAAGGGCTGTAATGAATGTAAAAATACCTGAAAAGGTAGATAGGAGCCAGATTGTGAAGGGCGTTTAATGCCAAGCCAAAAAGTTTGGGTTGCCCTGAATTATGACTGAAAAGAACAAATTCCTCCCAGACTTGCTCAGGAAGACCTTTGTCCAAGAACAGTGGACAGGACCTTTTGTGAAGAGACAAAACTGATTTTTGAAGCTTCAAGAACTAAAAACTATTATAAGGGAATACAAGGGGAGTCATGAAAGACACTTGCAATAAAATAAAAAAGGAAAGCATTCCAGAAGTGGAAATAGAAATGTCATTAAATATAGAAGAGTTAAAATGCAGAAAAATTGTAAAAAGAAATTAATTTAAGAAGATTGAAAATAACTGGAAATTTAGTTGAAATGCTAGATAGGAGAAGTGGTAGGGAGACTTGTTTCTGTGTAACCCTGGACAACTTACTTAACAACTTATCTGCCTCAGTTTCATCAGGTATAAAATGACGATAATAATGGAATATATCTCTCAAGATTGTTGTGGGAATTAAATGAGACATATGTAAAATATTTAAAACAGTGCTTAAAACAGCGCTTAATAAATGCTTGTTCCCTTCTCCCCAGGGAAATAGTGCTCCTTCTCACCTGTGTAATTTTAATATTTGTTCCAAGGAAGTTCAGAATCATTGCTCTAAGAGTTTTATGGTCATCCCCTGGGAGCACTACAAAAGAGAAGCATTTCACTGTCAGGTCTCATACCATGCATCTGAAAGGAAAAGTAAATGGCAAGGAGAGAATTTCATACCAAGGAGTACAGGGATGCCAAAGTTGAAGGGAAAGAAACAAATGGAACCCAAGATATGAGCCAAGTCAAAAAGAAATGAGTCTTTTGGTACATGTGGCTTCTTTTAAAGCTCAGTCTATAATAGACCTTTGCTGATCCCCTCAGTTTTGGAATTTCTTTACAGTATTTTGTATTTATTTTGTATTCATCTCTGGGCATGTTGTATCCCCTGGAGAAGAGTGTAAGGCAGAGAGAGGATTACTATTACTTTGTATCTCTGTCAGCTAGCACTGAGACTTGCACACAGCAGTCATTTAATAATATTTTTGTTAATTTAGTCAGACAAAATGGATAAAAACCAAAGCCAGAAACAGCGGTATGAAGGTCAGAAGTAACGGAAGCTCAGAGTGATCCCAGTGAAGAAGACTGCTTGCCACAAGACACCATGGACCTCTCTCTGCTTTCTTTTTCATAGTGGGTTAGATCATAGCGGTCATACAGGTCTTAAGCTATTTGCCTGTCGAGATCAAGATTTTGATGCTTTGTTCAGAAGTTTTCAGTTGTCTGAATCTTTGTGACTCCATTTGGGGTTTTCTTAATAGAAATATTGGAATGATTTACCATTTCCTTCTCCAGTTCATTTTACAGATGAAGAACCTGAAGTAAACAAGGTTAAGTGAATTGCTCAGGCTGTAAACTAGTAAGTGTCTGAGGTTGGGTTTGAACTCAGGTCATCCTAACTCCAAGCCTATCACTGTCCATTGAGCCATGCATCTATCTGTCCTAAGATCCCTACCATTATGTCATTCCTACCCAGTTGTAGAATATTAAATCTATACGAAGCTAAAAGAAATAAAAGTCTGAAAAGATGAAACTATTTAATCTATCACCTGAGGATATACGCACATGATCCATTCTGAAATACAAGGGCCATATACTAAATAATGAATGTTATCATATAGTATGTGGTATATAATAAATGCTTAATAAATGGTTATTGATTGAATGAATGAATGAAAAGTAGCTGAGTCAATCAGTCATTAATCCATATGAATACCTTCAATATGTGACATAATTTATATATTGATACTGAGAGTTTCCTATATAAGTGAAATCAGAGGTCCAGGCTCATTCCTATTCTATAATATATGCAAAGTTCTTTGTAAATCTTAAAATAGCATGTAAATGTCAGCTAACATAATCATTAGCATTATTTTAAAATATATTTCAGTTTTGCCAATCTCTGGACTTGAACCTGGATTTCTTCAAAAAGGATTTATAGCCTTCTTAGAAAAATCACAAATCATTGAGAAGTCCATTGCTTCATGTATAAAAAAATAATAATAAATGATGGCATTCACAAATAATATAGCACTTATGTTTATCAATCACCAAATCTGGTGGTTCATCTCCTAGCTTTAAATCTTCATAAACTGCTACATCTGGAGTAAGCTGCCTCTTTTCTCATCTCTTGGAATCTTTGAGTTTCTTCAAAATTCCTCTCTAGGGTTATCTCTGGGCACCTTTCCTAATCCCATTAATTGTTATTATTTGCTTCCTCTTCAAACAGTCTTCTGTTTATTTTTCTGCTTAGAGGTTTTAGTCCTTTCATCTCTGGAACTTTGGCTCCTCCTCTTGCTGACCCAAGACTCCTTCCTCTGGTCCATTATCACAGGCAGACCTCCTTGATGGTTCACTCCCTATTCTTCAATCATTTTCTGACAGCCTCAACAACTGCCTTACTCTGAATAACACACACTTTTCCACCCTGAACCCTCTTTCCAAGTTGTGGAACTACAACAAAATCATCTCTGCCAGTGTTTGGAAGAAATATTTCAGTTTAAAGGACTCACCATTCGATTGACTTTCCGGACCAAAATGTCCTGGACTAGCCACCCCTCCTGAATAAGTATTATTTCCCCCTCCCCTTAAAATGTAATTTCCTGAAGGTCAAGAGATTATCTTTTCATTTTTATGCATCTTCAGTATTTAGCATATAATAGTAAGTGCTTAAAAAGTGCTTTTTTTTACTTATTTGTAATACATATATAGAGACTCACAATCATATGCATACATGCACATATGTGTGTATGTGTGTGGAGAGAAACAGAGAGAGACATAGATAGATAGATAGATAGATAGATAGATAGATAGATAGATAGATGGAAACCTTTCCTAGCCCTCCTTAATTTTAGTATCTTCTTATTTATCCTGCATATAGCTTGCTTTGAAAATATTTGTTTATATGTTGTCTATCCCATTAGATGGTAAACTATTAAAAGCAAAACTTCATTTTGCTCTTTTTGTATCACTATTGCTTAACATATTGCCTGGCATATAGTAGACACTTAATAAATGATTGACATATGTGTGTATGTTTTAATGTATGTATGGAATGGAAGTTATTGACAAGGGTATTTACCATAGATCAGGACAAATACCTGTGCCATAAACTCAAAAGTCTGATGACGAGATGTAACTCCTTAGTTTCTATATCTTATTTTAATCCATGTAATTATGGACTATATTATGATAGGTTTCTTGTCTATAAGTAGCTAACTAGCTATTCACTTCTTCATTCAACTATTTTTTTGTAACTAATTTCCTTTTTTTTATTAAAGCTTTTTATTTGTATAACATATGTATGGGTAGTTCCTCAGTATTGATCTTTACAAAGCTTTCCGATACAAATTTTACCCCCAGTCCCCTCCCCTCCCCTAGATGGCAGGAAGTCCACTACATGTTAATAATGTTGAAGTACTTGACAAGTTGTGCAAGAAAAATCCTATCCACAAGAAAAAAAAAA
>JAJPUD010029910.1:0-13540 GCA_023553655.1 Myrmecobius fasciatus
ATAAGATGATTCAAACCAGTTCCAGTTGTTCAGTGATGAAGAAAACCATATATACCTAGGGAGAGGCCTATGGGATCTGAGGGTGGATCACAACATAGCATTTTCCCACTTTCTATTGATGTTTGATTGCATTATGTTTTCCTTCACAGATTTTTTTTCTTATACATCCAATTTTTCTTGTACAGCAAGATAACTGTATAAATATGTATGCACATATTCGATTTGCCAAGTATTTTAACATAATTAGCATGTATTAGACTTTCTGCCATCTAGGGGAGAGGGTGGGAAGAAGAAGGGAAAAAAATTGTAACAGAAAGCTTTGCAAGGGTCAATGATGAAAATTACTCATGCATATGTTTTGCCAATAAAAAAGCTTTAATAAAAATAGAGAAGGACCCACATGTAAAAAAAAATATTTATAGCAGTGCTTTTGATGTTGACAAAGATTTCATTCTAAAAATTTAGAAAGAGAAAGAAATGAAGATAGACATCCGCTGAAAGTAATGGTGAAGAAGTGAGCCCCAGGCATTTTTGACTTTTGGTACCATCACCACAAGGAAATATAAGTTTTGTTTTATTTTTGTGAGTTTGAATTACAAAACAAGAGGGTAAAGGAAAAGATCCAGGAGAGGATGAGGACTGAAGGGAGTATGTTTTGTGAACTGGTCAAAATTAGGTACAACAATAAGCAGAAAGAGACTCCTGTGATCTTCCAGAAGGAGAAGAGCTTCTAAGGGAAAGGATGAGAAGGAAGACGTTTGTAAAGGAAGGAAGGAGGGAAAAAGGAAAATATGTAAAATTTATCTCACACTCCCTCACATCTTCCTTTCTGTCTTTCTGTATATCCTCTATGGTACTCGATTATATCCATGAACCTTGAGTTGGACAAGTATGCTTTAAATCTGAATGCAGCTGGTAAAATGCAACTATACATAATAATACTGGAGGAAATATGTAAAGGATAATAGAAGAGAGCTTTAGGTAGACCATAAAAGCAGATGCAGAGAAAAGCCAGAGAAGCAGAATTTGGTGGTTAAAGTTCAAAATTAAACAATCAGTGAGGATTTATCACTCCAATGCAAACAGAAAATGAATCTGCCTTGTTGAATATGCACATTCTGACACAAAATTCAGGGTTAGATCAGAGATCAAAAGTTTAGATGAGTCAAAGCCACCAAGAAAGCAAGAGATTGAGCTATCACCAGTGTCAATAGACTGTTCTGAGGAAAAGCTGAATGAAACCATGCTTTTCTGGGTATCTGTGTGTACAAGCTATGTCCATTCTGTTTAGTATGTTTGGATGCAGAAAGATACCCATATTGTACTTTTGAACTTAATGACCCTGTATCTCCAATGGCTGCTAAACAATTTCCACTGTATATTCAACTAAATCCTGATAAGGAACATCTTCTTCCCAGTCTCCTCTCTTTCCATTTTCCCAATGCTACTATGAAAAGTTATTTATTTGGTCTTCCTCAAGACCTACTATTTGTTGTGTCATTGAATGAACATTAATCTATTTTCCACTTTTTTTCAGCCTACAAGTAAGTAACATGGTGTTAACTAAGTTAAAATTAGCTTGTTCTCAGGAAGTTCTTGGAGATTCCTATTGATTGTAGACAAGTAAATGAGATATATAGATATCAAAATTTCAGTATTTAAATTTATAATTATCTATGTACAGTTGTCTCTTTATATAGTGTGGGTAACATACAAATATAAAAATATGAAGATATGGAAATACAGACATGAACATATAGATATATAAATCATATATACACATATATACAAAAACAAATATATCTACAGATGTTTATATACATGTTACATATATATATATATACATGTATACACATATACTTACAGGCATGTCTGTATATTTAGTCAGACAGGCTTGTGTGTTTTAGTCCGACAAGCTTGCATGTTTTAAATCACTTTAGGTTATAGGCTGCTCAAAGCATCTATTTGAATACCTATAATCATAGCAAAGATCCATTTAGATAATGTCTCCTTTCATATGATTATATCACAATTTCCCATATCAAAATGACTGTGTAGACATAGTCACTTGTGAAAACTGTAATCACAGAAACCCAAAGGTTTATCAAGTCTTACCTTATTATTTTAGATGTGAGGAAACTGAGGCCCAGGGGTGGTAAGTGATTTGGCCAACATTATAAAATAATAACTGATAGTAGTAACAGTCCATATTTATTTAGTCTTTTAAGATTTAAAAAGCCCTTTCCTTACAACAACCCTATGAGATAGATTCTATAATGTAAATGTGAGTGGTATCAGGGCAACTAGAAGATTGCACATTAGTTAACCACTCATCAGGAATAGTAAAAAATTATTTGAAGGCATATTGAACTAGATAGTTTCTGAGATTTTTCCAAAGTTGAGACCCTATGAGTTTCTGAGTTGAAAACCTAACATTGGGTAAAGTGTGCAAGTTAGGACCTGAATTATGAAAACAATTTTGCATGTTGATTAAATTTACCATATTTTTTGCACAATTTATTTGACTTTGCCCTTATAGATAGACATTGACAGAAATCTCTTGATCCCTGGATTTTGACTCAAAGGATGACATTTGGATCTTGCTTCAATCAGCTTATTGACTTTGGACAAATCACTGGATCTCTTTATCTCTAGCTATAAAATTATTTGATTGGTGCAGGGCATCTTTAAATTCTAGAAAATATGCAAAAGTAGTTAAAATCTAAGTATTTTTCCTCTCTCTTTCCTTTGACAGACAAATTAAACATTGAGGAGTTTGTGAATATAGCCTCAGAAAAGCCATGTTTCAAAACAATACAATAGCGATCCTCCATTAAATTGGTCATGTATAGCTCATTTTACTGCAGATTCTTGAAGACTTCTATTAAATCCAATATCTGACAGGTTCTACCAGATTGGAAATTTTTCAGTATAGGTCTATTGTGTGAAGACAAACCAAGTGAATTTCAGAGAGTTTCTTCACCAAGTTGGCGAGAGGTTCATGGATTTTTCAGTCATATCAATTGCAATGTCTTTAAAACATTAACAGTCTTTAAAAAGATTGTAATATGTGTTCCTGAAAGAGCCATTGAAGCACAATGGAAAACACACTGAATTTGGGTTTTTCAGCCATTTACTACTTTAGTGACATTCCACAAATCACTTAAATTCCCTAGTCCTTTCTTTTCTTAACTATAAAATAAGAGGCTTGGACCAGATGACCTTTTAAAACCCCTAATGATAGTACAGATAAAATGAAACATTGACATAAGAACCCCTTATTGGATATGGGGACACTTTATCAAAAATGAAGAAAATTAAATTATAAGAAGAAAACCTTAAAAATAAAGAAAGACAAACAAAAACGAAGAAAATGAAAGTACCTGTATTTCTCTCTCTTGGCTTACTTGACTAAGCTTTTATGGAAAGCTTTTAAAAAATGTTCCACTTTGTGAATATGATTGAAATGACAGTAATCTCCCAAAGATGCATTGTAATGAGAAAAATGTCCTAATTGATAGAATAGAGACTAATGAGAAATTTATGAAACCAAAAGAAAACTTCCAAGCTTTCTTTACTGCAGGCACTAATTTTTCTATTGAGTTGAAATGAAGCAGGAAAACTCCTAAATGAGTCTTTGGACTCTACCAATTTCTAGCTTGGCAATTCAATTGGTAATGCAAAACCTGTATTCACACAGTACATGGCAAAGTAAGCTGGTACAATCCGGACATTTTTTTAATCAGTGTATATAAAAATCCTGAACTAAAAGAGCATAACTCCATAAGGCACATATCTGAGAGGCCACTTGAAGTAATGAACATTAACTTATGGGGAGGGTTTGAATGAATGTATGTATTTTTGATAATACGTATATTTAAGCAATCTACTTTAGTAAAAATAGCAAACTTGGAATTACAATGATACCAGGTTTCATCCCGAGCATAAAGCTCTGACACTAACTAGCTGTTTGACCTGGATAATGAATTTAACTTCTTTGAATCTCAATGTGCTCAAAGACGGATCCTTAAGAAATGGAAGGCTAAATCTATGCAATTATATAATTCTCTGCAAATATGAGTTAGTAACAGTAATAACATAGCTACCAATATGAAACATAGGTCTAATTACATCACAAATCACACATATATCCCTTTTCAGTAAGATCTAGTAATGGCTCCATGTTGTCCATATGTTCTCCTTTGTTATTTAAAAGTCTACAAAACTGATCTCCAACTGACCTTTCTGTGCTTATTACCTATAACACCATTTCTCATACTCTGTAAACTACCCACATAATTGATCCTCACACAGAACCTCCATTTCCTATCTCTGAGCCTTTCAGAAGTGATTCACATGCTTCTAATATACTTCCTGTAATATACTTTCTCCTCACCTCTACCTTGGACATCTCCAATTTCCTTCAAATTAAGTATTACCTCTCCTAAGGCTAGTGCTGCTGGTGCCCTTCTCCTGAAATTATTCTCATGTTAATTTTTATATCCTTTCTGTCTGTCTGTCTGTCTCCCTTTCTCTCTGTTTCTTTCTGTCTCCCTCTGTCTCTATCTCTCTGTCTTTGTCTCTGTCTCTTTCTGTCTTTCTATTTCTCCCTCTCTTTCTCTCTCTCTGTCTATTTTTCTGTCTTGATCTCTCTGTCTCTGTGTGTGTGTGTGTGTTTGGGTGTGTGTGTGTGTGTCTGGATAGTGTACATATTGTTCTTCAAACCTAATAAACTCCTTAGACTTGGGTACTATATTATTTTTAGTATATGTATCATCAGGGCCTGGCATAGTGTGTGGGAAAGGTCTCATCATTATACTTATTGTTTACTTACTTGTTTGATAACAGCAGGACAATGAATATTGTGAGGTGAGAATATTATACACACACACACATATATATATATAATATATATATATATATATATAATAGAAATTAGTATTCAAATCTTTCAAAACTGTTTCAATCATTCTAAACAGTGACTTACTATAGACGAACAAAGATACATCACAACCTAGAAATAGTCTGTGTCTGAAATCTTATAGCAATTTGAATTTCCTTTCTGCATTTGCTCACAACTTATTTCATTATGTATGTAATTTGTTATTTGAACACTACGAACTCATAAGGATCTGTAAGGTAGAATATAGTAAGAACTCTATCTGGTTTATCTTTGAATACCACAAGGTTTAGCATAAAGACTTATACATAGTAGGTACACTGTAATATTATTAAATTAAGGTATAAATATCAAATTAACTCATATTCAATTGTATTATATATTGATGCTTTAGCTCTAAATTCATGTCTCAATTGTCAACCTTTATAATAATATTAATTTTCTAATAGCATTTTAAATTCACTAATATTACTCCAACACCAGATGTCATTCCACCATTTGGAATTTATTTTTCTTTTATCCTGTCTTGGAATGAGTAAGATTATATGACACCTTATTGATATCAATTAATGGTCTTATTGCACAGTAGACTATATTATCATAATTATATCTCTGCATTTTTCTTATCAGCTTTCAAAATGAGTATACATTTTATTTATATGGCCTTTATTGGTCCATTTGAAGGATTATTAAACTATGTTATTGAGCTTGACATAAATTACTGCAGAAATTTGAGAAGAAATTATTAGCAAGATGCTTTCTATGTATTTAGTCGGGGGGAACTAATCATTAAAGTTACTGTAGTCTTATTATGATCAGCTGTCAGAAGACTCATTTTCTTTGTATAACTATTATTATTATTTACAAAGTCAGGGAGATTTCATAGACATAGGGTATATGTATTACAGTGGGTTAATTGTAAAGTCTCTTTTAACATTCCTGAAAAAAAGAACAGAAATAATGGACCAAATAATAGAGAAATAACAAACTGCAAAGGAAGATGGCCTAGTTATTCCAGATATAAAACTATATTATAAAGCAGTAGTCATAAAAACTAGTTGGTACTGACTGGCTAAGAAATGCAGTGATATATCAGTTGAATAGATTAGTTAGACAAGAAACAAAAATCAATGAGTATAGTAATCCACTGTTTCATAAACCCAAATATTCCAGCATCTGGAAAAAATAATTCACCATTTGACAAACACTTTTGGGAAATGAGTAAAATAACATGGCAGAAACCCAACATGGCCCAAAAGGTTGTATAACAAAATGAGTTCAAAATGGATAAACAATTTATACATAAAGGGTGATTCCATATACAAATTAGGAGAGAAATAAATATTTCACTTGTCTGATCTATGGGTTTATAAGCATTTTTTTTTCAAATTGCTGATTGCTTTTTCACAATTCTCCTGCATCACTCATTTTCCTCCGAATTTTTCTTTTACCACTCATATGATTTTAAACTCTTTTTTGAGTTCTTTTATGAATTCTTTCTGGACTTCAGACCACTTCCCATTTTGGGGGAAAGGTTTTGTACCTTTCTGAGTTTGTGTCTTGATCTTTCCTGTTACCATAACTTTCTGTGGTCATATCCTTTTGATGTTGTTTTACTCATTTTTGGCCATTTTTCCTTTCCTGTAAATTTTATGTTGGAGGCTGTAGGTATCTGGAAGCTTCCCTAGTGCTGATCTGGAGTCCTAGTGTTGGTATTTAGCGTGGGCTGAAGTCCAGTATCATGTTTCTACATTTCCCCAGGGCTACACTAAAACTTATAGTGCTCCAGCTATTGGGGACTGCCTTTTCCTAGGGCTATGCTGAAGTATGTGGAAGGTCACCAGCACTGACAGCTGCCTGTTTGCTTAGTACCCAGAAGGATGGCAGCTACCTGCCATCCACATGGGTTCTACTAAAGCAGGTTGAATTCTGGCAAGTGGAGGTTTCCTCTACCTAAAGCTATGTTGAATTGTGGCAATTCTTGGAGCTGGAGTTGACCTGTTCCCCTTATTATTCTGAGACATGTAGAGGGTCCTAGTGTTATCATTTACTTCTTCCATCACACTAGGCATCTGAATCTATCACTAATTTCTAAAGTGGGGTTTGCTGCTGGCTTAGTGGGAAACTGCCCAGTCTGTACTTTATTCCTTTTTGACCTAAGTGAGACAGAACTATCCTGACAATTTTCCCAGTCTTAGGCTCAAAGACTATTGCAGCCTATTTTTTGTTGGTTGTACTATTCCAGGATTTGTTTGGGAATGCTATTTTTTATTACTTGGAAGAGAATATGGGTGAATTATGGCAATTTCCTGCTTAATCTACCATCTTGGTTTCCAGAAATCCCCAATTCCCTTATTCTTTACATGGAAAAAATGAGGACCCAAGATTTTAATGTTGCCTTTTCCTCCATGTACTTCCAATATTTCACAAATTGAGAATAGAAGACTTGATTACTGATTTGAAGCCTGTGATGCTAAATTTAGAGCTCTTTTAACTGTACCTGTCATGTTACCTACTGTAATCTTATCACCTGAGGTAACCAGAGCAAAATTTTATTTGTGTTGTTCAGGAATTGCTCTGGAATCACATTGTGTTAACTGGAAATTGATATTTCTTGAAGTGCATACTACAGTCCAGGAAAAGATGCCTCCAAAGATATATAAGTTTTCCAAGACAAAACTCTATTACACATTAACTAGGAGTTGTTGCATCAATATTTCTTGAGTGGTTTGACTTGTCCAAACTGATGATTTGTTATGAGAAAAATGACTGAAACATTATATTAAGATAAAGGAACAATTAAATTTGTGAGGGGGGAAGAACTTGAATGTGAAAGACAATTCTATAAAGGCTATGTCACATTTTAGGTAAAGAAAATCATTGAAGATGTGGGACATATGTTTAATTTTAAGGAGAATTAAAGAAATATGATGTTTTAGAGGAAAGAAAAAAAACTGTGGTAAAACATTCTGCTATGTAAGAAGCATTCATTCATAAGAAATTATTTATCTGCCAATTCACATGAATAATGATTATTTAGTCTACCAATATTTCTTGTCTTTTTTATTTTCAAAACATATGTATGGATAATTCTACAACATTAACCCTTACAAAGCTTTCTGTTATAAATTTCCCCCCTACTCTCCACCCCTCCCCTAGATGGCAGGATATCCACTACATGTTAATTATGTTAAAATACTTGACAAATCAAATATATCTATACATATTTCCACACTTATCATTGTTGTGCAAGAAAAAGTGTATATAAAAGAAAGAAAAATCAGATAAATGAAACACAATGCAAGCAAACATCAATTGAGAGTATGACAATGTTATGTTGTGGTCCACATTTCACATCCCCCTCTCTGGGTGTATATGGCTTTCTTCAGTGAACAATTGGAAGTGGTTTGAAACATTTCATTGATGAAGAGAGACATGTCCATCAGAATTGATCATCATATAGTATTGTTGATTCCGTGTATAATGATCTTCTGGTTATGCTCAATATTTCTTGTCAATCCACTTATGTACTTATTACAATTACAAATGAAAAAAATGTTCAATAGAGTCAGGTAGGTGGTGCAGTGGAGAGAACACTAGGCTTTGAGTAAAGAATATGCATTTAAATCTAGCCTTAGTTAATTGGAAGCTGTAAGATCCTGTGCAAATCACTTGACCTCTGTCATCCTCAGTTTTCTCAACTGTAAATTAAGAATAATAATATCAGTTACCTCCCAGAATTGTGAAAAAATATTTATGATATTTTAGCTTTTTATTTTCAAAATACATGCAGTTTTCAACATTGCAAAACATTGTTCCAATTTTTTTTCTCCCTCTCTTCCCCCTAAGACCTCCCTTAGACAGTAACTCATCAAATGTATATTAAACTTATGCAATTCTTCTATACATATTTCTACAATTATTATACTGAACAAGAAAAAATGAAATCAAAAAGAAAAGAAATGAGAACAAAAACAAACAGCAGACAAATAACAAAAGACGTGAAAATTCTGTGTTGTGATCCACATTCAGTTCCCACAATCCTTTTCCTGAAGGCCAAGAGCTCATTCCATCACAAGTCCATTGGAATTTTTCTGAATCATCTCATTGTTGAAAAGAGCCACACTCATCAGAATTGATTATCTTATAATCTTCCTTTTGCTGTGTACAATGACCTATTGGTTCTACTCACTTCACTTAGCATGAATTCATGTTAGTATCTCCAAGTCTTTCTGAAATAATTTTGCTGATCATTTTTATAAAACAATAATATTTCATAATATTCATAGACCAAGAGTTATTCGGTCATTATTTGATAGGCATCAACTGAGTTTCCAATTCCTTGCCAGTACAAAAAGTGTTGCTGTAAACATTCTTGCACATGCTGATTATTTTTCCTTTTTATGATCTCTTTGGGATAAACTCCCAGCAGAGATAATTCATAATATTTGTAAAGCTTTTTTTACAGTACCTAAAACAAAGCACATCCTTATTCAACACTTCGTCTTTCCTTCCTTCAACAGAAAGAAATGTAAAGACTTATATGGGTACAAAAATAACAATTTCTCATGTGTGAGATCAGGGACATATGGATAAAGTAATTATTTTGAAAAATTATTATTTAATTATTATTTTGAAAAAATGCAATAAAAATATAATGTCACAGTTTCCAGCAAAATGAGATAATAATTTCATTATATTCCGCTCTTCCAAAGCTTCCTTTAAAAAATTGTGTTCTATTCTGGTTGCCACAGTATCAGTAAAGCATTGAAAACGTAAAAAAGCATTCAGAAGACAGCATGGCATTCAAGATACTGAACGACCTGGTGTCCATATCACATGTGAGGATCAGTTTAATTAATTGGACATGTTCAGCCTAGAGTACATAGGATTCAAATAAGTGGGGATTATTGGTTTCTTAAAGTTTTTCAAGGGGTGTCATTTGGAGCAGGCACTATATTTGGTCCATTTGATTTTAGGGCACAGAAAAAGTAATAAAAAGGTAGAATTGTAAAGAGAAAAATTTTGGCTCAGTGAAAGTGACAAATCAAACCAAACAACTTTCTAGCAATTAGATTGCCCTCAAATGAAAAAGGATGCCTAGGGACTGTAGTGGTCCCCCTTCTTAGAGATATTTATAGAGAGGCTACATGTCCAACTGTTGTATATTATAGTTATCAGATCTATTTTATGTTTGGGCTGAATTAGATTTGTTTCCTTGGGCCCTTCCAATTCTCTAATTCACTGACTCTATGGCTGTTACTTTGGGAGTGGAGTTAAAGGGATGAAAATACTCCAATATTATGTAAAGTATTCGAAAAAATAGGGAATGAAGGACTCCTACCAAACTCCTTTTATGATACAGACATGGTACTGATACCTAAACCAGGTAAAACAAAAACAGAGAGAGAAAATTATAGACCAATCTCCTTAATGAATATTGATGCAAAAATCTTAAATAAAACATTAGCAAAGAGATTACAAAAAATCATTCCCAGAATAATACACCATGACCAAGTAGGATTTAGACCAGGAATGCAGGGATGGTTCAATATTAGGAAAACTATTAACATAATTGACTATATTAATAACCAAATTAACAAAAAAACATATGATAATCTCAATAGATGCAGAAAAAGCATTTGATAAAATCCAACATCCATTCCTATTAAAAACATTAGAGAGTATAGGAATTAATGGACTTTTCCTTAAAATAGTCGGTAGCATCTATTTAAAACCATCAGCTAGCATCATATGTAATGGTGATAAACTGGAACCATTCCCAATAAGATCAGGGGTGAAACAAGGTTGCCCACTATCACCATTACTGTTCAATATTGTATTAGAAATGCTAGCCTTGGCAATAAGACAAGAAAAAGAGATTAAAGGAATTAGAGTAGGTCATTAGGAAACCAAATTATCACTCTTTGCAGATGATATGATGGTCTACTTAGAGAACCCTAGAGAATCAACTAAAAAACTATTAGAATTAATCCACAACTTTAGCAAAGTTGCAGGATACAAAACAAATCCACATAAATCATCAGCATTTTTATACATCACCAACAAAATGCAACAGTAAGAGATACAAAGAGAAATTCCATTCAGAATAACTATCAATAGTATAAAATATTTGTGATATCTGCCAAGGGAAAGTCAGGATCTATATGAGCAAAACTACAAAACACTCTCCACACAAATAAAGTCAGAGCATTTGACATCTTAATGTCAAATGAGCTGAATATGCAAAGTTTTTGTAATCCTAGATACATGAGAACTATTATTAATATTGTAATTTATTTTAGATGATAGCATAGATATATAGGAAAATCCATTTTATGATATTTATTTATTAAAGGCAACTCAGCAAAACATTTACTACCCTTTTATATGTTCATGCAAGTGTTGTTATTATACTATTATTTGGAAATATCACAACTAAAAGCAAGAAGCAAGAAAGAGCTATTCTAGCATCATATATAGACAAAAAATGGAAAAGCTGGAATTTAAAAGCTACTCTTTTGATTGTAACAACAGTTATCTGTCTTTTCTATATGACATATGTCTTGATTATCATAATAGAACTATCATATAGTAAGAGAACTGAAAAGTATCTTGCACCTAAATTTTGTATATTGATAAACAAAGGCTTAAGAAGTTGAAGGATCTAATATAATAAGCATTTCTTTTTTTCTTTTTTTTAAATTTTTAAAATTTTTTTGCTTTTTGCTGAGGCAATTGGAGTTAAGTGACTTGCCCAGGGTCGCACAGCTAGGCAGTGTTAAGTATCTGAGACCAGATTTGAACTCAGGTCCTCCTGACTTCAGGGCTGGTGCTCTATCCACTGTGCCACCTAGCTTCCCCATAATAAGCATTTCTTAAGTGAATATTATTTGCTAGGAACTATACTAAGAGCTTTACAAATATTATCTCATTTCAGTCTTATGACAACCCTGAGAGCAGGGTGCTATTATTATCCTTATTTTATAGTTGAGGAAACTGAGGCAAATAGAAGTTGTGAATTAACCATGGTCATATACTAAGTGTCTGAGACCAGGTTTTAATTTAGGTCTTTCTGATCACAGATCTACTTTATGTTTTTCCTCATTGAACCAGACAGCTGCCTCTAAAAGCATCATTAGTTGCTGGCAAAGTTAAGCATAAAATCCAGTTTCTAAATTCTATTTATTTATGTTTTTATAATTATTATTTTTATTTTCAAAATATATGCACAGATAATTTTCAACATTCACCCTTGTAAAATCTTGTATTCCAAATTTTTTCAATTCCTTTCTCCCACCTCTTCCCCTAAAATACAAGTAATCCAATGTAGGCTAAATGTGTGCAATTCTTCTATACATAGAATCTCTAAATTTTAAATGAAGATTGCATGGTGACAATGGTGACAATGCTTATACTTGCTTTATTCTCACTTTATTTTTAATTCTTCTTAATTTAAATTTAATTTTTAAGTCTGAATTCTAACAAATATTCTACTACACTTGTTTTCTCAAAGTAAACCAATAATGTTAGTTGCTGAATGTTGTTGGCTTTTTGATACCAATCTTTCTGTTTCTCTCTGCAGTCTTTGACACTATTATTCACCCTCTTCTTAATACGCTCTTCTGTCTAGGTTTTTATGATACTGTTTTTCCAGATCTTCTTCTCTCTGACATACTCCTCCCTCTTCTGATACTATAATTGCCTTGGAAGGTCCTTCCTCTTATACATGGACAATTCTTAATCCTTAATCCATAAGTAAAACTCTTGAGTTTATATTTAATCTTTTCCTTTCCTACTCCTATTTTCTGACTCTCACTGAGAACTGAATTCCTCTCAAATGTCAGGCCCAAATCATAGTTTTCCTATTAGAAATTTCAAATTGAGTTCTCTGGGGGGCAGAGCCAAGATGGCGGAGTGAAAAGGTGACTTTCTGCCTCTCCTCTGATCTTTTCTCAAATCAACAATAAAATAAGCCTCTGAACTGATCTTCAAGTCAACGAACTCAGAAATATTTAGGCACTTTTCTGAAGAACTTCATATCAGGTTAGTCTGACTAGGACAGAGAGATAAATAGACGACTCCTGTGTAGGCCAGAAGTGAGGATGGGACTCAGCTCAGCTCAGCGTGGCAGAAATTCCAAACTCCAAACTCCAAATTCCAAACACCTGGAATTTATCTGAGGCACTTGGGACATTCTATCCTGATTGGGGGCAGGTGTTCTTGCAGACTTGCCTTGTTTAAGGAATAATTCGGACTTAGTCCTAGCCCGCACCAGCCCAGCACCTTAAGTTAAGTTACCGAAGTGCACCAGGGGAAAGCTTTTCAGATGCCGTTTTTTTTTTCCTTACCTTAAAGAGATATCCACACTGTCTAAAAAAAATGAAGAAGCAAAAGAGAGCTCTCACCATAGACAGCTTTTATCCAGGCAAAGAAGCATTGACCCGAGATGCTGAGGTTCCTTTAGATAAAATACCAGATGAAGGTATTAAAGTCCATCACTGGTCACTTTTTCAAAAGGCCTTTCTGGAAGATTGCATAAAGAATCTCAAAAGAGAGCTGGAGGATAAATGGGAAAATAAACTGAAATCAGTGCAAGAAGGATACAATATCTTGCAAGAAGGATATGATGCCCTGCAA
>JAJPUD010029911.1:0-13540 GCA_023553655.1 Myrmecobius fasciatus
TCATGGGTAGGCAGAGCGAACATAATAAAAATGATAATACTACCCAAACTAATCTACTTATTTAGTGCCATACCAATCAAACTCCCAAGAAATTATTTTACAGATCTAGAAAAAATAGTAGCAAAGTTCATTTGGAAGAACAAAAGGTCAAGGATTTCAAGGGGATTAATGAAAAAAAAGGTGGATGAAGGTGGCCTTGCTGTACCAGATCTAAAACTATATTATAAAGCAGCGGTCATCAAAACCGTTTGGTACTGACTAAGAAATAGAGTAGTCGATCAGTGGCACAGGATAGGATATCAGGACAATCTAGGCAATAACCTTAACAATCTAGTATTCGATAAACCCAAAGACCCCAGCTTTTGGGATAAATACTCACTATTTGGCAAAAACTGCTGGGAAAATTGGAAACTAGTGTGGAAGAAATTAGGGCTTGACCCATACCTAACACCACATACCAAGATAAGATCTAAATGGGTTCATGATCTAGATATAAAGAGTGACTTTGTAAGCAAGTTAGAGGAACGTAATATAGTTTATCTCTCAGACCTGTGGAGATGGAATAAATTTATGTCCAAAGAAGACCTGGAACTCCTAATTGAACGCCAGATGGATAATTTTGATTATTTTAAGTTAAAAAGTTTCTGTACAAAAAAAAACAAATGCAGACAAGATTAGGAGGGAAGCATCAAATTGGGAAATCATCTTTACATTTAATGGTTCTGATAAAGGCCTCATTTCTAAAATTTATAGAGAATTGTCTCGTATATATAAGAATTCAAGCCACTCTTCAATAGATAAGTGGTCAAGGGATATGAACAGACAATTTTCAGATGATGAAATTGAAACCATCTGTAGTCATATGAAAAGTTGCTCCAAATCACTATTGATCAGAGAAATGCAAATTAAGACAACTCTGAGATACCACTACACACCTGTCAGATTGGCTAAAATGACAGGAAAAGATAACGACGAATGTTGGAGGGGATGTGGGAAAACTGGGACACTGATACATTGTTGGTGGAACTGTGAACGGGTCCAACCATTCTGGAGAGAAACTTGGAACTATGCCCAAAAAGTTGTCAAACTGTGCATACCCTTTGACCCAGCAGTGTTTCTACTGGGCCTATATCCCAAAGAGATCTTAGAGGAGGGAAAGGGACCCACATGTGCAAGAATGTTTGTGGCAGCCCTTTTTGTAGTGGCTAGAAACTGGAAACTGAAGGGATGCCCATCAATTGGAGAGTGGCTGAATAAATTATGGTATATGAATGTTATGGAATATTATTGCTCTGTAAGAAATGACCAGCAGGACGATTTCAGAGAGGCCTGGAGAGACTTGCATGAACTGATGCTGAGTGAAATGAGCAGAACCAGGAGATCATCATACACAGCAACAACAGTATTACATGATGATCAATTCTGATGGATATGGCTCTCTGCAACAAAGAATTGTCTCAAACCAGTTCCAATTGTTCACTGAAGAAAACCATATACACCCAGAGAGAGGGAAATGAAATATGGACCACAACGTAACATTTTCATGATCTCTACTGACATTTGTTTGCATTGTGTTGCCTTTCTCTGATTTTTTTTTCTTGTAGATAGGATTTTTCTTGCATAACTTCTCAAGCATTTCAACATTATTAGCATGTAGTGGACTTCCTGCCATCTAGGGGAGGGGAGGGGACTGGGAGTAAAATTTGTAATGGAAAGCTTTGTAAAGATCAACGTTGGGGAACTACCCATACATATGTTATACAAATAAAAAGCTTCAATAAAAAAAATTAAAAATTAAAAAAAAGAGGCATGGAGAAGGTGGACAGACAAACATATTTTTTAAAAACCAAGTAATTATGCAGAAATGATATAAAGGATGTTATTAAAGAAAAGTAACACTGGGAGAAAATTATGGAGTGGTCAGATAGTGCAAACAGATATAATCAGGAGAAAGCTCTTGTATTCCACTGGCATCGAAATGATGTCAAAAAGAAGTAAGAAAGGTCATTAACATGGATAGCTTCTTATATTTAACTTATCAGAAGACAAGAACTAGAATCAGGGGGTGTGCTGATTAATGTTTAACACCTGGCTTTCTTGGAAAACCAAATATACCATCAATAATTTTTTTTACATTTAATTTGCATTTAAAACATTTTCTTCACCACTTTCTTATATTTAGATAATCATCAAAATAATAAATCAACCCCTGATTTGTAACATGCTAATTGCTGAAGTATAAATGTTAACAATTGATTTAACAATCAATTCTTGTAAGTCCGTATGATCTGATTCCATCATGTCCCTGAGTCTAGAATCAATCGGTGAGTTGTCAAATGGATTGTTGATGGGATCATAATCATAAGTCTATGGGAGTCCTACAGTATTCAAAAAGAAAAAATATGCCATGAAGAAATTAAAGAAGTTGCATGAGTATTTTATGAAATAGAAGAAATCAGTAGAGGATAAGTTGCTGAAAAAGAGCAGGGAACCACTGTCTTGCAACAATACCTGCAATGGTCCCTTGAACTGAAAAGATAGCAACTTAAAAATCAAGTTGAATTCTCACGCGCAAGTTCAAGACACAAAATTAATGAATTGAAAGCTCCCATACAATGAAAAGCATGCCAGCCTATTAATAGATAAGACTTTTAATCCCCTTAAGAAATTATTTTTTGACTGGTAAAATATGGGAACACATCTCTTAATTATGTCAATTGTAAGGATATCAGAATATTTATTTCTTAATCAGTCACCATTCTTCTGACTCCACCAAAATATTGCCAAATAGATTTCAATTGTTTATGGTGAAATAAGAGAGACTTGTTATATTAGGATGGAAAGCTAAGAGGGATACAAGATGGGACCATCATATTTTAGTGTCCTCATATTTTATTTGAATGGTGACAACTGGTCACTAACCATGATGACTAGAAGCATTAGGAAGAAAAGAATGAGAAAAGAAGAATGGAATGACTATCAATTATTAAATTTAGCAATTGGATTGGAACCATAATTCTACCCAAAGAATCTAGGTGGGTGCTGAATGAGGAACTGACTGGGAACTGGTTATCTGATTTAAATTTTATTTTTTGTTTGTGATCTTAGGGAAAGATGGAAAGAGATTTATGAGTAGTGGAAAGAATTACATTTTATATTTCTCCTGTTCAGACTTTTAGAAAAGGTATCTGCTGGATGTTGCATGGCAGATATGAGCCAAGTTTCTTATTACACAGACAGTTCCTTATTACATGAATTGGTAAACATATTAAGGACAAATTTTGTGGTCTGTGATCCCCTGAAAACCCCAAGGAACTTTTGGTTAACTTTCCAGCCTTCAAAAGGTTAGTCAAGGAAGGAAAGTGCCTGGTCATTTGAAGGTTAATTGCAAAATTAAAAACAAAACAAAACAAAACAAGAAACATTGCTGCTAAGGACAGAAGTGAATAGATATAGCTTATCATAGCAGTCACTAATGTTTCCTGCTTTTGTGGTTGGGGAGGCAACTTGTAAAAATCTGAGAGCTACAAAGTTGTTTCCTAATGGCAGCAATCATTGTTCCCCATATTAGGGCAAAGACCAACACAAGGATAGATATTCATTTTCAAAAGCTTGCAAAATTATATCCAAGCCATTAGCCAGATCAGGAGATATTGCCAGACTCTAGAAATGAATTACCCAGCTCAGTATCATTGGAATAATGAAATTGTCAACAGCAACAGGGCAGCTGTTATTTGGTTCATTCTTTAGTGGATTGGGCTGACCAATCAAGTACTCTTAAGGAGAAGTAATAGTATATAAAAATTGTGTTCTAATACCAAACTCTAGACAGAGGAACAAAAGTATTAATGAAGGGTATTTAAAAAATAAACAAATCACCATCCTTCTCAGAACCACTGAATCTTCATCATTCTCTGACCAGTGTTGGGAATAGAGAGGCACTATTTCACTATCTACTAACTTCTCTTCTCTGCTCATGTAGAGATAGCAGACATTTCTTCAGTCTTTAGTGTTTTGTAAAAAGTATAAATACCACCCAAGCAGGCTGGTTGTTGGAGGGGGGAGGGGACTTCACTAAAGATCTGTTTATTTTGCAGTCAACAAAGGGCCTTGCTGACATGTTTGTTTGGAGTTCTGGAATTTAACCATATACCCCTAGTCTTGATCATTTTATTTTATAAGATGACAAGAAGAGAAGAAGGTAGAAAAACTGGACAGAGTAGAAAGTTTTTCTACCTTCTTTCTAAGCAAAATATAAGTTATTCACTTGGCACATGGAACACTCTTCTGCCAGTGTCACAGAATGACCCGGTAAAGCTCTATTTCTCTCTGGTCCACTATTTCTTGGTTTCAGACCAATTCTTGGGTTGACATAAGTAAGCATATGAATCCCTTCTTTTCTTCCCCAAATAGATTGAAATCTGCTTTCTTAAAATGTGTTCTCAGAAATACCCTCTTTTGGGATCCTGTTGTTATGCGTTGTTTTATAATGAGGCCCCAAATCTTTAGGGTCTTCCTAGGACAAAGCCCACAGAGTGTTTCCAGTGGTGGGGTCTGGGATTTTTTAGGCAGTTACAATATTGCATAGGAGTGTCAGCTTGTTTCTGATTATACTAGGCATCTCTACTCAGTAGGTGGCGATTTGCATGAGTAATCCTGGTAGCTTTCCTGGTCACTCAAGCCATAAAAGAAATTCCTCCCCATCCTTTTCTACTTCCCCCTCCCCTCTTTCTTAACTGGATGCCAACTGAGATTTTTTTTTTTTCCACAAACTTTTCCTGAACTATTTTGGGTTGGGTTTGAACTAGAGGCAATGACTGAAATTCTGGGCCCATGAGCCAAAATTTCAACAAGAATCCTTTTGCCCTTTGTTAATTGCAGTATAAAGCGGTTCTGCAACAGAAAACTTCCTCTCTTCATTTTGGGAAACTCTTGCAATAATGACATTTAAGTTTGACTTTCTCTCAGACTAAGTTGTTTATTTTTCTCACCTAAGCAACCCATCACAATCAGGTCTGGTAGGAAAAAACAAACAAAAAACAAAACCAAAAACTTTCTCCTTAGCTCCACACTTCTGAACTCTGGGCTTTGAAAGGTAGGAGAGGAGTCTCTCAGTGACTATTAATTGCCACAAGGCTAATGTTCCTGGTAGAGGAGATGTGAGAAAATTAATTTTATTTGGCCTTCCAAAGAGATGCAGGCATTGAAGTAATAATCAGTCTTACAAAAAAAAAATAGTTGATTTGTAGGGGTACATTGAGAGGCAGCAATTAAAAAACCATTCCAAATTATGAAGGAAAGCTTTCATTGCTAAGGTTACTTTATCCACTAAAATGAGTTATCAACAGCTGAGATTTTTTAGGGTTTTTGTTTGTTTTTTTGTTCTTTCACCTGAAAAAGCTGGTTCAGGTTTATTCTGTGAAAGTCATATACATCTGACCTAAAGCCTAGGCAGCCAGGTATCATGTGACTTATTTGAGGCAATCAAGGAAAGATAAAGAAAAAAAGCAGAGATTACATGGATCGAAAGAAGAAAAAGGTTAGCAGAGGCCACTTAATTTTAAAAATAAAGATTCATCTCCATAGGTTTTTAATGTTACTTCTTTTTCTTGATCATCCCTTCCAGCTTCTGCTCAGCCTTCCCTCCCTTACCAATTTCTGTGGGTCATCTGTGTCCTATCCCATTTCTTCTTTTTGAATCATCCTGGGGCCCTTCTCTGATCTCTTCAGAGCAGGTACATTTATTCCTGAGTTGTGCTATTTTAATAGCCATATATGCCAAGTGACAAAAGTAATTCCTTCCTGTCCCACAGGATAAACTTCTAAAGGAAGACAAAATGAATTGAATGGAATTAGAAGCTTAATGCCTCACTCCTCCATTCATTTTGGGATTTTTTTTAAGGAGGGGGTTAGACTTTGTGTTCAAACTAGATTGAAAAGAACTGCAGTGGTCCTTGGTCCAGCTAGCTTAAGCAAGGCAATCCATTCTGGGTTTCAAATAAGAGCTGAAATGGAATGAATTGTGGGAAAGAAGGTGGCAAGAGGCTGAGAGGTCCTTAGCACCTCAATAGTCAATGTGTATATATCAGGCCACTGAATCTGTTCTTCCTGAATTATATTTAAATGTCTTGAGAAGTGAGAAGTTTTTCTGACAGCCCAGCTCTAAAATTTAATTAATTTCTTAAATGCAGTTGAGAAAAATTAAACAAAACAAAAGAATAAGATAATTGTTCTCCATTTTCCCTAAATATACTATAATGAGAAAATCAAACACTTAGAAGCATTTAGATTTCATTAAACTAATATTAAGTTATGTGACATACTCCATGTGTATTTATAGAGGAAAGAAGGTGTAACTACTTTAGGGGATTGAATTAGAATCAAATTAGCTGAAAACCAGCTATGGTTTTATTCAAATTTACAGGGAGACTAGAAGAGCTCATCTGACTACTTAAATTAAGTTATTGACTCCTAACTGTATATAGTATCTGAGATGTTCATTGCACAAGAGCTTCCAGAAATTTATCACAATATTTCTGAGCTTTGTGGATTGGAATCTTCTTTAAATCAGACTTCAGGAGTCTCCTACCAATGTATTTACTTTTTTTACTAATCAGCTCAACATATTACTCAAACCAAAGGCATATATTTAAATAATTAGATTAAGTTGGGCAATTTTAGGTAACTAGAATCCAAGGGAAAGCCTATGATTGACTCTTAGACAATTGAACAATAGCTGAACAAATTGTGACATATGAATGTAATGGTATGTTATTATGTCCAATGAGAGGGAAAAGAAATGAGAAGAGAAATAAGAGCTATGGAAGAAGATATGAAATGTGAAAAGAGAATAAGAAGTACAAAATTTTGCTCCCTGAAAATTAGAATGGACCAAATAGAAGCTAATGATGCTACTGTTTATTAAAAAATATATTAAAACAGAGTCAAAAGACTAAAATGAAATAGAAGAAAATGCAATGAATTCTCATTAAACAAACAAACAAACAAAAAACCAACAACAGCAAATCAAACACTGATTGAAGAATCGATTAAGAGGAAAATATCACCAAACTATTTAAAAGTCATGAACAAAAAGAAAGACTCCAGATATCATATTTCAAAAAATCATAAAATAAAACTGCTGAGATCTCATAACCAGAGGTGAAAATGGAAACAGAAAAAACAAACAAACAAAAAAACATGTTTCCTGAAAGAAAACTCCAAATGAAAACTCTTAGGAATACTGTAGCCAAATTCAGTGCTCTCAGGTCAAAAAATACCACAAGCAACTAGAAAGGAAGTATTCAAGTACTAAATAGCCATAGTTAGGATCATACAAGATTTAACAGCCACCAATGTAAAGAAGTGGAGAACTTAGAATATGGTATTCCAGAGGGCAAAGTATCCAGGATAAGAATAACTAAGAATAACTTATCCATAAAACCTGAATAGTATTAAGAGGGGAAAAATTAATTTTTACTGAAAGAAAGAATTTCCAAGCATTTCTGATGGAAAAAACCAGAGGTACATAGAAACATTAATCTTATAGACATAGAAATCAAAAGAAGAATATAAAGGTGTACATGAGCTAGCAATCATAAAGGATTAAATGAGAAGAAATTGCTTATATTCTTTTTTTATATTAAAGCTTTTTATTTGCAAAACATATGTATGGGTAATTTTTCAACACTGACCCTTGCAAAGCTTTCCATTACAAATTTCCACCCCCCCAGTCCCCATCCCTCCCCTAGATGGCAGGAAGTCTACTACATGTTAATTATGATAAATACTTGACAAATAGAATATGTGTATACATATTTTTACAGTTATCTTGCTGTGCAAGAAAAGTCGGATCCACAAGAAAAAAAAATCTGAGAAGGGAAACATAATGCAAGCAAGCATCAATAGAGAGAATGAAAATGTTATGTTGTGGTCCACATTTCATAACCCTCTCTCTGTGTGTATATGGTTTTCTTCACTGAACAATTAGAACTGGTTTGAAACATTTCCTTGTTGAAGAGAGCCATGTCCATCAGAATTGATCATCATATAGTCTTGTTGCCATGTATAATGATCTTCTGGTTCTGCTCATTTCACTCAGCATCTGTTCATGCAAGTCTCTCCAGACCTTTCTGAAATCATCCTGCTGGTCATTTCTTATAGAACAATAATATTCCATAACATTCATATACCATAATTCAGCCATTCTCCAATTGATGGGCATCCATTCAGTTTCCAGTTTCTAGCCACTACAAAAAGGGCTGCCACAAACATTCTTGCACATGTGGGTCCCTTTCCTTCCTTTAAGATCTCATTGGGATATAGGCCCAATAGAAACACTGCTGGGTCAAAGGATATGCACAGTTTGATAACTTTTTGAGCATAGTTCCAAATTGTTCTCCAGAATGGTTGGATCCATTCACAATTCCACCAACAATGTATCAGTGTCCCAGTTTTCCTACATCCCCTCCAACATTCATCATTATCTTTTCCTGTCATTTTAGCCAATCTGACAGGTGTATAGTGGTACCTCAGAGTTGTCTTAATTTTCATTTCTCTGATCAATAGTGATTTGGAGCAGCTTTTCATATGACTAGAAATAGTTTTAATTTCCTCATCTGAAAAATTTCTGTTCATATCCTTTGACCATTTATCGATTGGAGAGTGGCTTGAATTCTTAAAAATATGAGACAATTCTCTATATATTTTAGAAATGAGGCCTTTATCAGAACCCTTAAATGTAAAAGATGATCTCCCAATTTATTGCTTCCCTCCTAATCTTGTCTGCATTAGTTTAGTTTGTACAAACCTTTTTAACTTAATATAGACAAAATTATCTATATGGTGTTCAGTTAAGAGTTCCAGTTCTTCTTTGGATACAAATTTATTCCTTCTCCACAGATCTGAGAGGTAAGCTATCCTATGTTTCTCGAATTTGCTCATAATATCACTCTTTATATCTAAATCATGAACCCATTTAGATCTTATCTTGGTATGTCGTGTTAGGTGTGGGTCAAACCCTAATTTCTTCCATACTAATTTCCAATTTTCCCAGCAGAAACTGCTTACATTCTTATACAGGGAGATAATGCATGTATTTTCTCAGACTTCTATCATCATCAGGAGTCATAGAAATTGTCTAATTAACATAGGACCTGAGAATGATTCTGTTATGTTTTGATGATCTTAAAAAAAGAATGAAAAGGGAAAGAAGAGAAATACATTAGGGGTAGAATGAGGTAGTGAGGTAGAATGGAGAAATTTTTTGCTCATAGTCAGGTTTTACAAGCAGAATTATAGACAATAAGAAGGAGGGAGTTAGAGGAGTGGGCAACACTTGAACCTTATTTTCATGTGAACAGATCAAAGAAGGAAGAATACATAGATCCACACACACATATCAAATTGAATACAGAAATATATTTCATTCAACAGGAAAATAAGAGAGAAAGGGGTTAAGGGAGATAAGGGGGAAGAGTAGGAAGGTAGATTTTGGGATAAGATAATTGGAAACAAAATAAATTCTTAAAAAGGGAATAGAGGCTAAAAAGAGAAGGCAAAAGATGAGACAATACTATGAAGAGAAATAAAAATTAGCTCTCATAGCTGTGAATATGAATGGATGAACTCTTTCATGAAGCAAAAGAGAAAAGCAATATATATTACAGACTGTATTGTAAACAACATATTCTTTACAATAAACATACTTGAAATAGAAAAATGGAGTTAAAACTTGGATTGGTACAGAATGCATTATGGTTCAGATGAAGTTTAAAAAATAAAAAGAAGGGTAGCAATCATGATCTTGGATAAAGTAATAGCAAAAATAGACCTAACTAAAAAAAATAAACAGGAAAATTACATTTTGCTTAAAGGTAACATAGACAATAACTTAAGATCAGCACTACACATATATTCTGCTATTATTTAAATTCTTAAAGAAATAAAAATTAAATGAGTTATAGGGAAAATACATATAAAATGACATGGCCAATGTGAGAATTTGTTTGGCTTAAGTATACATATCTATAATGAGATTTGTTTTCCTTGCTTTCTCAATGGGATGGTTGTAGAAATAGGAGATAAAAGGGAGAGATAAAAGGGACCTGAGATTTTTTTAATTGAATTAAAAATTGATAAAATGAGGAAGTTGGACTAGAGGGTCTTTAAATTTGCACATGATTGTAAATGTGTAATTGTTTGAAAGAGTCACCATAAAATTAAACCAATAATAAAAATAGGTGACCTCTAAGCTCCCTTTCAACTTGAGAATCTATGACTCTGTGGAAGTTTATAGAACCAAGGCTTCTTTGTTAATATTAAGAATATTAAGAGTTAATATTTTGGTATCTTTAGTCTAGTTTTCTTATTTCCCTTGTCTCCTATGAATCAAAGAAATAATCAGTCTCCTTAAATATGAAACTCAATTTAGAGAACAGTCCCAATTCCCCAAGACAGAACTTATAGTTAGATGAATAGATGGAATTCATGATGGTTAACTAAAAATGAGAATGT
Source organism: Myrmecobius fasciatus (assembly GCA_023553655.1). Classification (NCBI taxonomy): domain Eukaryota; kingdom Metazoa; phylum Chordata; class Mammalia; order Dasyuromorphia; family Myrmecobiidae; genus Myrmecobius; species Myrmecobius fasciatus. The sequence continues at coordinate 10,516 of JAJPUD010029911.1, forward strand.
CTTGTTTATTTTGATTAAGCTCAGAATTGGAATGTCTTTTTGTTAATCAAATTGAGAAAGGTTTCCCTTTATATGCTGTTGACCAAACTGAAAGAAGGAATCATGTGTGCCCTCATTAATAATGTCTTCTTTGCTTAATAATTCTAAAACCTATAACTGAAACTATGTCCATTTATTTTATTGATATTGTAGAATTTCTTCATCTTTGGTTTCATTGTAACTATAAAATGTGAGTTGGGGTGGAGCAATGGTGGCGGAGATCAGACAGGAATCTCTGTAACCTCCTCTAACCTTCCCTCAAACCAACAACATATGAAGCCTCTAGACTGATTTTGAAGCAAAAAAATCCACAATATCTGGAGGACAAAACGATTGTAAAAGAAGATACTCTGGAAGAACCTCAAAACAGGTCTGTTTTAATTGGGCAGGGGGGTGGTCTGCTGAACCCAGACTGCAGCACAGGGAGACTGGGGCAGGGAGCTGGAGCAGGGAGCTGGAACAGGAGTAGGAACAGGAGTGGGAGCTTTGTGCTTTTCACACACCTGGGAGTCTTCTGGGGGCCTCTTGGGCCAATCTGTCCTGATTGTGGGCAGGTGGTTTGGGGGCTCTGCCTTTTGTGGGGGGTAGATTGTGAACCACTGAACCCCTGATGAGCATTGGACCTAGCTGCCATTACACAACACCCTAGGGTGATCAATCAATCAACAGGACTGATCAGCACCAGAAATAATTCAATCAGCTGGGCTGCCCAGTACCTGAAATAATTCAATCAGCAGAACTGCCCCAGGGTGAACTAAAGCAGAACTGCCCAGCACCTGACATAATTCAATCAGCAGAACTGCCCAGTACCTGAAATAACTCAATCAGCAGAACTGCCCCAGGGCAAATTAAAGCAGCTGTCCCACCTTTGCCTTAAACAGACCTCATAACTTTAAAAAAAACTGAATAAAAAACCAAAAAGAGTTCTCACCATAGACAACTTTTATGGAGAGAGGGAAGAACTGACCTCAAATCCTGAGGCCCCTAAACGTAAAGCAACTCCAGAAAAAGCCCCAAAGAGAGACATAAACTGGTCTCCACGTCACAAGGCTTTCTTTGAAGATTACATAAAAAATCTTAAAAGAGAGTTAGAAGAAACATGGGGAAATGAAATGAGATCACTGCAAAATAAAATAGAAAAAATGGAAAAAGAATGCAATGAACAAAAAAATGTAATTGGTCAATTGCAAAAGGAACTAAAAACGGTAACTGAAGAAAATAAGACATTAAAAATTAGAATCGAACAATTGGAAATGAATGACTCATTAAGACTTCAAGAATCAGTCAAACAAAAACAAAAAAATGAAAAGATAGAGAAAAACATGAAATATCTCCTAGGAAAAACAACGGACCTGGAAAATAGATCTAGGAGAGACAATCTAAGGATTATAGGGCTTCCTGAAAGCCATGATGAAAAAAAGAACCTAGACACTATCTTCCAGGAAATCATAAAAGAAAACTGCCCTGATATTTTAGACCCAGAAGGCAAAATACTCCTTGAATCAATCCACCGATCACCTCCTGAAAGAAACCCAAAAATTAAGTCCCCCAGAAATATCGTGGCTAAATTCCAGAACTATCATACCAAGGAAAAGATATTACGAGAAGCCAGAAAGAAACAATTTAAATATCGGGAAGCCACAATTAGGATCACACAGGACCTAGCAGCTTCTACTTTGAAGGATCGAAGGGCCTGGAATCAGATATTCCGAAGGGCAAAGGAACTTGGATTACAGCCAAGAATAAGTTACCCAGCTAGAATGAGCATTATCTTCCAGGGATGAATATGGTCATTCAATGATATAGAAGAATTTCACCTATTTCTACTGAAAAGACCAGAACTGAACAAAAAATTTGATCTACAAACACAGAACACAAGAGAAACATAAAAAGGTAACAAGGGAAAAAAAAATCTCTTGAGAACTATATTTATGTTATAGATACTTATAGAATGAGGATTGATTTTATGAATCTATTATTACATTAGGATTATGATATGATTACTGTGATTTTATGATTATTATGATATGATTATTGTGATTTTGTGATTATTATGATATGATAAACTGAAAAAGAAATTAGAGGTAGAAAAGGGATAACACTGGAAGAAGAGGAAAAGGAGGTAAAATAAGGGAAAATACATCACATGTAGAGGCAAAGAAAACCTATAATGATTGAGGAAAAAAAAGGGAGGGGAATGAGAATTGGGTTAATCTCCATCTCATCACATTTGGCTCTGAGGGAATAATAGACGTACTTATAAGGAAACAGGAGGGAAAGGGGGAAAAAAGGAGTGGGTGGGGCTCTAAAGGGGAAGGATTGTTTGAGGGAAGTGGTTATCAAAAGCAAAATAGTAGGAAGGAGGGAAAGGGGATAAGAAAGAGAAAAGCATAAACTAGGGTAAATAAGATGGCAGGAAATACAGAATTAGTTATTTTAACTGTAAATGTGAATGGAATGAACTGTCCCTTAAAGCAGAAGCAGATAGCAGACTGGATTAAAAACCAGAATCCAACAATATGTTGTATACAAGAAACATATCTAAAACATAGAGATACATACAGGGTGAAGGTAAAAGGCTGGAGCAGAATCTATTATGCTTCAGGTGAACAAAAAAAAGCAGGGGTAGCAATCCTGATCTCAGACCAAGTAAAAGCAAAGATAGACTTAATTAAAAGAGACAAAGAAGGAAATTATATCTTCCTAAAGGGTACCATAGATGATGAAGCAATATCAATACTAAACATATATGCACCAAGTGGTATAGCATGGAAATTCCTAGAGGAAAAGTTCAGAGAGATGCAAGAAGAAATAGACAGCAAAACTATAATAGTGGGGGATCTCAACCTCCCTCTCTCAGAACTTGATAAATCAAACCACAAAATAAATTAGAAAGAAGTTTAGGAGGTAAACAAAATGTTAGAAAAGTTAGGTATGATAGATCTTTGGAGGAAATTAAATGGAGACAGAAAGGAGTTTACTTTTT
>JAJPUD010029912.1:0-13540 GCA_023553655.1 Myrmecobius fasciatus
TTAAAGAATGGAGGTATAATTTGATTTTACTTTGATAATATGAAAAAGAAACTAGAGGCAAAGCGAATAGTAGACTGGAATAAAAGCCAGAATACTAAAGGTCACATGTTGTTTACAAGAAATGCATGTAAAGCATTGATATACATACAGAGTGAAGTAAAGAGCTGGAACAGAATCTGCTATGCTTCAGACCATCCTGATCTCAGATCAAGTAAAAGCAAAGACAGATCTAATTAAAAGAGATAAGGAAGGAAACTATATTTTACTAAAGGGTACCATAGATAATGAAGCAATATCAATACTGAATATATTCACCAAGTGGTATAACATCTAAATTCCTAGAGGAGAAGTTGAGAGATGCAAGAAGAAATAGGCAGCAAAACTATACTAGTGGGGATCTCAACCTTGCTCTCTCAGAATTATAAAAATCAAATCACAAAATAAATAAGAAAGAAGTTAGGGGGGCAGCTAGGCAGTGCAGTGGATGGAGCACCAGCCTTGAAGTCAGAAGGACCCGAGTTCAAATCTGCCCTCAAACACTTAACACCTTCTAGTTGTGTGACCCTGGGCAAGTCACTTAACCTCAATTGCTTCAGCAAAAAAAAAAGTTAGGGAGGTAAACAAAATGTTAGAAAAGTTAGGTAGGATAGATCTTTGCAGAAAATTGAATGGAGAAAAATGAGTTTATTTTTTTCAACAGTTCATGGAACTGTTAGTCAACAAAAATTGACCATGTCTTAGGGCATAAAAACCTCAAAATCAAGTGCAGAAAGGCAGAAATAGTAAATGCATTTTTTTTTCAAATCATGATACAATAAAAATCACATGCACTATAAGGCCAGGAGAAAATTGAATTGGAAATTAAATAATCTAATCCTAAAGAGTGAATGGGTGAAAGAGCAAATAATAGACACAATCAATAATTCCATACAGGATCATGACAATAATGAGAAAACATACCAAAATTTGTGGGACACAAACAAAGGGGTCATAAAGGGCAATTTTATATCTTTAGATGCTTACTTGCATAAAATAGAGAAAGAGAAGATCAGTGAATTGGGCTTACAATTAAAAAAGCTAGAAAAAAAGAAATTAAAAACCCTCAAATACCAAATTGGAAATTCTGAAAATAAAAGGCCAGATGAATAAAAAAGTTTTTTTTAATGAAAAAACCAATAAAATAGATAAGCCTTTAGTTAATTTAATTAGATAAAGGAAATAGTAAAGTCAAATTGTTAGTCTCAAAAAGGAAAAGGGAAAACTTTCCACCAATGAAGAGAAAATAAGACAATTAATTAGGAGTTACTTTTCCCAACTTTATGCCAATAAATGTGATAATCTAAATGAAATGGAGTAATATCTATAAAAATATAGATTGCCCAGTTTAACAGAAGAGGAAATAAATTATTTAAACAGCCTCGTTTTAGTAAAAGAAATAGAACAAGCTATTAATCAACTCCCTAAGAAAAAATCTCCAGTTCCAGATGGATTTACATGTGAATTCAAACAAACATTCAAAGAACAATTAATTCCAATACTACATAAACTATTTGAAAAAATAGGGAAAGAAGGTGTTCTATCAAATTTCTTTTATGATACAGATATGTTGCTTATAGCTAAACCAGATAGGGTGAAAACAGAGAAAGAATACTATAGACCAATTTCCCTAATGAATATTGATGCAAATATCTTAAATAAGATATTAGCAATGAGATTACAGAAAGTCATCCCCAGGATAATATACTATGTCCAGGTAGGATTTATACCAGGAATGCAGGGCTGGTTCAATATTAGAAAACTATCAGTATAAACAACTATATTAATAACCAAACTAACAAAAATCATATGATTATTTCAAAAGATGCAGAAAAAACATTTGATAAAATCCAACATCTATTCCTATTAAAAACACTAGAGGATATAGTAATAAATGGGTTTTTCCTTAAAATGATCAGTAGCATCTATCTAAAACCATCAACAAGCATCATATGTAATGGGGACAAACTAGAACCTTCCCAATAAGGTCAAAAGTGAAACAAGGCTGCCCACTGTCACCATTACTCTTCAATATTGTATTGGAAATATTAGCTTTGGCAATAAGAGAAGAAAAAGAGATTAAATATATTAGAGTAGGGAATGAGGAAATCAAATTATCACTCTTTGCAGATGATATGATGGCATATTAGAGAGCCCTATGAATTCAATTAAAAAACTACTAGAAACAATTAACAACTTGAGCAAAGTTACAGGATACAAAATAAATCCACATAAATCAACAGCATTTTTATATATTACCAACAAAGTTCAGCAGCAAGAGATACAAAAAGAAATTCCATTCAAAATAATTGCCCATGGTATAAAATATTTGGGAATCTATCTGTCAAGGAACAGTAAGAAACTAGATGAACTAAACTACAAAACACTTCCCACACAAATAAAGTCAAGCCTAATCAGTTGGAAATATATAAAGTGTTCATGAGTGGGCTGAGAAAATATAATAAAAATGACAATACCACCTAAATTAATCTACTTATTTACTGCCATAGCAATCAAACTCCCAAGAAATTATTTTATAGATATAGAAAAAACGGTAGCAAAGTTCATCTGGAAGAACAAAAGGTCAAGAATTTCAAGGAAATTAATAAAAAAAAATGCTGATGCAGGTGGCCAGCTGTGCCAGATCTAAAACTATTTTATCAGCAGTCATCAAAATCATTTGGTACTACCTAAGAAATAGAGTAATCAATCAGTGTAATAGGATAGGATCACAGGACAAAATATGGAATAACTTAAGCAATTTAGTGTTTGGCAAACCCAAAGACCCCAGGTTTTGGAATAAGAACTCACTTTTTGACAAAAACTGCTGGTAAAATTGGAAACTAGTATGGAAGAATTTAGGGCTTGACCCATACCTAACACCACATACCAAGATAAGATCTAAATGGGTTCATGATTTAGACATAGAGTGATATTAGAAGCAAATTAGAGGAATATAGGATAGTTTAACTCTCAGACCTGTGGAGAAGGAAAGAATTTGTGTCCAAAGAAGAACTGGAACTCTTAATTGAACACCAGATAGATAATTTTGATTATATTAAGTGAAAAGTTTTTTGTGCAAACAAAACTAATTACTGATTGGTAAAAGACCAAATGTGAAAAGATATGTTTGATGGTGAACTTTTGGAAATAAATATGGTGCTCTCGGATTATGAAGACACACTCTAGAAGTTGAGGAAATTAATTTACTTATAAAAAAAAGATTTGAATATTTACTATTATACAAAGTACTTTACTGAATCATAGGAACCATAATGAAATAAGTATAACTTAACTCGGTCATGCAGATACCATTTTGAGTTGCTTTATAGTTACACAATATTAATAAAAGTTGATGATCAAAAAATCTATCAAGAAAAATTAAGATATAATGGGGAATAAACATATCCTCTGAGAGCTCCTTAATGCATTAAATTCTTGTAACATTTTTGGAACAATCACAAGAGGAAGTTGCTTAAATCAATAGATGTGTCTGCTTTGCCCTATTGTAATGGCAACCCATAAAAACACACATAGAAAATCACATGCATATTTCTATTTCTTTAATTGGGATGAGAAAGAAGGAGGAGAAGAATGAAAAAGTGGAAGAAAATATAAAATATTTTATTGGAAAAACAAGTGATTTAGAAAAAATTGATGCTGTTTTTAGAAGGAATCTTTGGACTACCTTTGGAAAGCAATGTTCAAAAGGAGGACCTGGAGAGAATCTTTTAAGAAATTATCAAGGAAAACTACCCTGAAGACCTGGAATATGAGGGTAAACTAGGCACTGAACAAATTCACCAATTATTTCAAAAGGAGATCCCAAAATATAAATTCCAGAGTTATTTAAGCAGTCAAATAACTCATACACCTTAAGTATGGCAAATTAACATTCTTTCAAATATTTAAAAGACTGGGGAAAATGATGGTATTCTCAAGAGCAATAGGGAAATTAAGAAGAAAGGAACATTTTGGCAGGAAGATAATGATTTTAGTTTTAGATATGTTGAAGTTAACATATCTCAATATTGAATAGGCATTTGGAGATCTGAGGTAGGAGGTCAGGAGAGATCTTAGGATCTAATAAATGGATCTGTGAATCTTCTGTAAAAATGTGATTAAAATCATGGGAGCAAATAAAAACGCCAAAGAGTTTAGAGGGAGAATAAGATCCAGAACAGAATGATGGGCAACTTCAACAGTTAATACCACAATTTAGATGAAGATCCATTAAAGGTAACTGGGAAGGGAAAATCAGATAAAGAGATGAAATCCATCTAGAGAGCAAAGACCTGGAGTGAAGAGGTTAGGAGGTTGAAGAGTATGATCAGCAATGCCAAATTTTTTTTCAGAAAACCCAAGAAGAATATGAATTTTTAAAAGGTCATTAGCAATTAGAAATTTGTTGGTAACTTTGGAAATTATCAGCTTTAGAAATTTATAATGTAGCCCCCAATCAAATGTTTTCAAAATCACAAATAATACAGGTAGATGAAAACACTAGCTCACAGGAAGCCACACTTTGACAATTAGATTCCCTCCCTTCAGTTGGCTCTCATACTTTTTCCCTTTGTTTTTGTCAAAATTGACAAGATTGATTGATTGTATTTAGTACTGTAATTTAGGAACAAGATTTAAAATACCTGAATAGTTCTGCCTTTATAAGTTGGCTGTAGGCAGATATGAGAATGATGCTAACCTGCTAAGGATTATTAGTGACAATTGCTGTCTTCATTAACCACAAGATGAATTGGTTTCTGTTCCTGATTGTTTAAATACATAATATCTATGAAAACCAATATGAAATCAATTAATCATTTCAGTGAATTCTAAAACAAACCTTTCACCTTATTATTTTATTTAATTGAACATAGTTATAATAATGATAATAGCATCTTTAAATCCAACTAATCATGTTGCCATGAGATGGGTGGCAATGTCCAGTTAGGGGAATTGTAAAAAGGGTGATAAATATCAAGGGATTTGTGAGCCCTAAGGTAACTGGAAAAAAAACGAACAATTACCCGAAATACTGACCAATAGAAACATAAATGATTAGGTTAGTACTTCTCCAATAAGACAACTTTTCTATGAGTCTAAAAAATAGACAGTTACATCTGGTTTTAGAATATCCTGTTGTGGTGATGAGTTTGACATGAAGGACAGTAGGGACAGTGGCATTTTTTTCATGTTCTGCTTTATCAACAAATCAAGTTACATTAGAACAGGTCAACAATTCTAATAAGATTCTACCAGAAACATTTTCATTGTATATGGTATAGATCACTAAAAGGATCAAATCATTATTATAAATAAAATGCCCTGAAGATATTACCTCTTATTATGAACCAGTACTGCAATATAACAAAATTGGAAGTTAATGTTGGTAGTAATAATCAAAAATGTTATTCTATTTCTTTTCATTGATATCCACAGTTCCAGGTTACACAACAATGTATTGCAGATCAAAGCATGAAAATTATTTTTAAGCATATTCACTTTTAAACCCAGATTAGATGAAATAAGAGCAGGAATAAAAGAATAATTGAATTTAAAAAGAAAAAAATCCTAAAGAATCAGGCAATTTTAAATGTGAAGATAGATATAGATATACATATGTATACATATATGCATATGTATGTAATACATATATATATATATACATATATACATATGTGTGCATATAAATAAGTGTGTCATGGTAATCTATGTGGTTGAACAAAGTCCAGCACAAAATATTGAAAATGTGAGTTAACTTCTAACCAGTTGTGGCAGGAGTTAAAACAGAGTAAGCAAAGGCACAGGAGAGTCAGGACACAAACAGAAGTTTGATTAATTTCAATGTGAGGAAGACAATACCTGTAGGCTAAAATCTATCCCTTCCCTTCTAAGAAGAAGGACTTAAAGCTGCTAATGTGAGGCCATTTATTTACATGAAAGGGGTTGACTCACAACACAATCATTTCTTTGTCTTGAGGCAGTTGTCATGGTTGGCATTTCTTGGGGCAAAACAGGTGTCTTTGGATCCTGTGGAAAAATAATTTTCTCAAGTCTTGGAAGTTGTGATTACTGTGTGGAACATAAACCAGAGTTCTGTGATGTGAAGAGCAACATAATACAAGAAAAGACATTTTGAATGTGTGGTTAAAGGCCCTGGGAAACAGAGAAAGCTAAATCCTTCAGTGAATACCTGGTGCTGGTCCAGCAATACACATTGCCAGATGGTGATATAAAGAGTAAAAAGGATTATTGTTATACCAAACTGAGGCCACAGACTGCTTGCTGGACCTTAGCTCTGGGAAACAAGAATCTCCAAAATATTTTGACAATCTGATATATTTGAAACCGAGAGCAAATCATTGAAATCCATTATGGTTTTGTCTAACTTTATGTTCATGATCATCACTGGAAAAAAATGGAAGTAGATATTATATTCCAGTAAAAAAAAGAATAATCAAATTAAAACATAATATTAACTTTGTTTAAAGTTATATTAATATAATTGGTTCTAAAAGTATATTAACCACTTATTTTATTCTTGGAAATTTTCTTCAATGATACCATGAGGTGCTGGTGCTGCCATGGAAGACCTGAATTCAATTTCTGACTAATAAATTTACATTGCAATATAATTTTGTTTAAGTCATTTAACTTTTTTTGCCTCAGTTTACTTATCTGTAAAATTAGTGTAATAAAAGCCCCTACTTCACAGGTTGCTTATGAGGATCAAATGAATTAACATAGTAAACATACACAAACTATAAAGCATTATATAAATATATTTGTTATTACTTTCCCACAATCTCATTTTATCTAAATGTTCTTATTGTATACCAAATAAGAACAGAAACTGAAGGATCTGAATTTGAACCTTGAGGTCAAATTGAATTAATGGCTTAAAACAATATTTACCAATACTCAGACTTTAGACATTTTAATATGGCTAAAATGTGAGTATATTCATTTGATGCATGGGAGAGTCTTTGTTGGTGAGGGGAAGGAAGGAATGATAAACAAAAAGAAAAGAAAGAAAAGAGTAATGAAACACTAAATAAACAATTACAAAAAACAAGGAAGTTCAGAAGGGAACAGAGACAGATGAGCAGGGTTTTGTTGATACTATCATGCTAAATTACACGCATATACACACATCCACTAACAGAATCAAACATCTTATCTACTTGAATTGATGTACTCTGAAAGCCAACTTTGAAGGACTTTTGCTTTACTTGGCAAAATAAATTAGTACCTTAAAACTTCTTGAGGTAAAAGATTTCATCTTCTTCCAGACATTGTTACTATTATTTCTGTTAAACTTAGCTTGCATCAATTCAGTTCTATAGATAGATAGATTGATAGATCAATACATAGATATAAATATAGATATGGATAGATAGATTAGATAGAAATATAAATATAATTACCAAACAACTAAAACAAATCTGAGCATACTTCTAGCTGCCGGAGAGAAAAAAACAAAAAAACAAAAAAAAAACAAAGAAACAAAAATAAAACAATGATTGATATCAAAAATTTACATTCTGGCCCTCCACAGCAGCTAGGCTGGCAAGGAAATAGCTGCTTGTTTTCATTTCTTTGAGCTCTCTGGTGACCTCCAAAGACAGTAGGAAGAAGGCAGGACCAAGTGAAAAAGCAGACTGGAATTTAGCATATAGGTCCAATACTTGTATTTGGCCTTTCTTCAGCCACAATATTGTAGCATAATAGTAATGCCATGGAGCCCCTGGTACCCAACAACATGCAGGTTGTCTTGGTTCAGAATAAGCAGCAATTTTTAAGCTGGATGAAAAAGCTTTGGCTCAAGTACTCTTGCAAAAACTGCAATAGTGTAATGGTGTCAGTGGTTCAAGTATTCTGAAAAGACAGGTCCTTTTTTATTTTTTTTGACTTGATGCTACATTGTCTATATAATCAGAAGAAAGATGCCCATCAACGACAGTTGGATCATTAAGAGAAATTACCTAATATAATTTTCTTGGCAAGGGGATTTTTACCCTGAAATCACCTGAATTCAGAATGAAATCTTCAGTATGGAGAAATATGGTGGGGAAAAGGTTGAAGCTATTCTGATGGCTACTCAAAGTGCATTTGAGAGTCATTCATCAATGAGGCTTTGTGCTTCTATATTTGTCCACAGTACAAAGACTAGTTCTATCCTGATTTATAGTTTGTCCTAAAACATTCAGGAGTATGACTTATAACACTTTCAGCTGTTAATAGATTATGGTCATCTGGTAGTGATGAAATTTTCCAAAAGCCTTTCTAGACCTTTCTGTTTGTGATTCAAGACTGGAGTTTTCCTTATGACTATGAACTCGGGGGAGGATTGACATTTCTGGAGAATCACTTGCAGGTGAAGGAGCAGCAGCATAACAAAATTCAGAATATCTGAAATCACATTCACTTGTATTTTATCAATGTCAACCATTTTTCTCCTCTTACAACCAAGACTCCAAGTGGCCACTAGTTCAAAATTGAGAGACATCATTCATGAATTCAATAACTACAAGCACTGATATTATTTGTGTAACAAGAAGCAAGAGCAATGGCTCCAAAGTTACCTGTTGGGATCTGATAGAGTACTGATTTTTTTCTTAATTAAAGCTTTTTATTTCCATAACATAAGAGTAATTTTTCAACATTGGCCCCTGAAAACCCTTCCGTTCCAAATTTTTCCTCCCTCCCCTAATCTCCTCCCCTAAGTGGCAGGTAATGCAATACATGTTAAATATATTAAAATATATGATAAATCCAATACATATCTATAGAGTTATCTTGCATCACAAGAAAAATTGGATCTAGAAAGAGAAATAAAATAAAATCTAAGAAGGAAAAAAATACTAGCAAACATCAACAGAAATTGTTAAAATGCTATGTTGTGGTCCACACTCAGTTCCCACAGGCATCTTTCTGGGTGTATATGGCTTTCTTCATCATTGAACAATAGGAATTGGTTTGAGTCACCTCATTGTTGAAGAGAACCATGTCCATCAGAATTGATCTTTGTACTATTTTGTCCTGTGAACCTGATCTATTCCACTGATCAATTACTCTGTTTCATAGCCAGTACCAAATGGTTTTGATGAACACTGCTTTAAAATACAGTTTTAGATCTGGTACATCTAGTTCACCTTAATTTGATTTTTTTTCATTAATTCCCTTGAAATTCTTGACCTTTTGCTATTCCAGATGAACTTTGTTATTATTTTTTCTAGGTCAGTAAAATAATTTCTTGGGAGTTTGATTGGTATAGCCCTAAATAAATAGATTAGTTTAGGCAGTATTGTCTGTGAAGTATATTCCTTCAACCTATCAAGTAGCACTAAGATGTAATTTCCCTTATTTTATCTCCTTTTTCCTCTTCCTGTATGATCCTTTTTCTCCCTCTAATTTCTTTTTTATATTATCATAATAAGATCAAATTATACCCGCTGATGGAGTATTTAAAGGCTTTTATTAAGATTTATCAAGGAGAAGATCTACCTCACCATAAATCAATGCTTCAAGTCACTGCTGACAGTATTAAGCTGTTGAAGCATCTGCCAAGAACATATATTATAGCAACATGCAAAAGGTCTGCAGAGAGGAGAAGGTATATTCGAAACACTACAAAAGAAACATGAAATCAGATATCAGGTCATGGACCAGTTTAAGACGAGAAAGAAGAGAGGGGAAGGAGAGTCAAGGATTTCACCCTGCCATACCAAAGTAGGTTGGACAGGGAAAGTCAGCAGTTGTACTGTCACTTTTCAAACACAACAACAAGAACATGTTCAGTTTCTTCCACACACAGGCTGTGCTCTCCAGTTTCATTGTGCTGCTCTATTTGAGTTTAGGTTTCAAACACTTGGCCTTAATGCAGTCAATCAGCTCTGCAACACACTGGACCTGATATTCATATCCCTGCTGACTTGGGGCTACATCTGCTATTCTGGGTCAGTAGCAAGAGTCAGGCAGTATCATCAACTCTAGCATGTTCTTTGTCTTTGGACAGGTTACTTCTTGAATGAGTACTTCAAATCATGATACTGTTAGGGAAGCAAGGTTTAGTCGACAATTTATGGATAAAAAATGCTAATAAAGATGGAAATTTGCCAAGACTGGCTCAATGGAACTCTTAACCAAGCCTTCTGCATTATCCACAATGTGCATTTAAATATGATTCAATCCCAGAAGATTCTAAATACAATATTGTAATAAATGGAACAGGCATTTTTCTTAACACCCTCCCCAAAAAAGAAACTTACATTCTACAGGGAAGGAGAAGATTTAAAGGTAAGAGAAAGACAACAATTATTTGCTAAATACAGTGTATTTGTCACTTTTCTAAGCACTTTGTCCATGTTTCATTTTACATATAAGTAAATATAAATTATATACAAAGTAATTTCTGAAATAAAGTGCATTAACAAGAGCAATAATTACCAGAAAACTTTCCACTACTTATTTTTTCCTCCCAATAAAACTCTTACACAATTATTATTTTAAGGATAAAGATAAATCTAAAACTATATTATAAAACAGTGGGCATCAAAATGAATTGGTACAGGGCAAAAAACAGAGTAGTTGATCAGTGAAATAGGTTAGATTCACAGGACAAAATAATCAATGACCATAGCAATATATTGCTTGGCAAACCTATCACCTTTGGGGATAAGAACTCACTATTTGATAAAAACTGCTGGAAAAATTGGAAATTACTATGGAAGAAACTAAGCATTGACTAACACATAATAACCATATACCAAGATAAGGTCAAAATGGCTTCATGATTTAGTCATAAAGAGTGATATTATAAGCAAATTAGAAGAACATAGGGTAATTTACCTCTCAGATCTGTGGAGAAGGAAAGAATTTGTGACCAAAGAACAATCGGAACTCATTATTGAACACAAGATAGATAATTTTGATTATATTGAGTTAAAAAGTTTTTGTACAACCAAAACTAATGCAGACAAGATTAGAAGGGAAGCAATAAATTGGGAAAATATTTTTACATTCAAGAGTTATGATAAGGGGCTTATTTCTAAAACATATAGGGAATTGACTAGGATTTATAATAATTTAATCCATTCTCTAATTGATAAATGGTCAAAGGATATGAACATTCAATTTCAGGTAAAGAAATTGAAACCATTTTTTTTAAATTAAAGCTTTTTATTTGCAAAAGATATGCATGGGTAATTTTTCAACAATGACCCTTGTAAAGCCTTTTGTTCCAAATTTTTCTCTCCTTCCCCCAACCCTCGCCCCTAGATGGCAGGTAATCCAATACATGTTAACGATGTTAAAATATATGACAAATCTAACTCTACTTTGAAGTCTCACAGGACTCTCTCTGGGTGTCGATGGCTTTCTTCATCATTGTACAATTGGAACTGTTTTGAAACATCTCATTATTGAAGAGAGCTATGTCCATCAGAATTGATCATCGTATAGTCTTAATGTTGCTGTGTACAGTGGTCTCCTGATTCTGCTCATTTCACTCAGCATCAGTTTATGGAAATCTCTCCAGGCCTCTCTGAAATCATCCAGCTGGTTGTTTATTACAGAACAATAATATTCAATGACATCCATGCAACATAATTTATTCAGCTATTCTCCAAATAATGGGCATCCATTCAGTTTCCTGTTTTTTGCCCCTACAAAAATGGCTGCCACAAACATTTTTACACATGTGAGTCCCTTTCCTTTCTTTAAGAACTCTTTGGGATATAAGCCCAATAGAAACACTGCTGGGTCAAAGGGTATGCACAGTTTGATAACTTTTTGATCATGGTTCATATTGGCTCTCCAGAATTGTTGGATCCATTCACAGTTCCACCAACAATGTATCAGTGTCCCAGTTTTCCAACATCCCCTTCCACCTTCATCATTTTCTTTTCCTGTCATCTTAGCCAATCTGACAGATGTGTAGTGGTATACACTACACTGCACTGACCGGTATCTCAGAGTTGTCTTAATTTGCATTTCTGATCAACAGTGCTTTGGAGCAGTTTTTCATATGACCAGAAATAGTTTCAATTTCTTCATCTGAAAATCGTCTGTTCACATCCTTTGACCATTTATCAATTGGAGAATGGTTTGAATTCTTATAAATTTGAGTCAATTCTCAATATATTTTAGAAATGAGGCCTTTATCAGAACCTTTGAATGTAAAAATGTCTTCCCAGTTTATTACTTCCCTTGTAATCTTGTCTGCATTAGTTTTGGTTGTACACAAATTTTTTAACTTGATATAATCAAAATGATCTATTTTCTGATTAATTATGATCTTTAGTTCTTCTTTGGTCACAAATTCCTTCCTTCTCCACTGGTCTGAGAGGTAAACTATGCTATGTTCCTCTTATTTGCTTATAATTTCACTCTATGTCTAAATCATGAACCCATGTAGATCTTATCTTGGTATGTGGTGTTAGGTGTGGGTCAGGCCCTAATATCTTCTATACTAGTTTTCAATTTTCCCAGCAGTTTTTGTCAAATAGTTAATTCTTATCCCAAAATTTGGGGTCTTTGGGTTTGTCAACTCCTAGTTTGCTATAGTTATTGCTTATTTTGTCCTGTGATCATCTCCTATTTGAAACTATTTCTAGTCACATTAAAATCTAAATCACTATTGAACAGAGAAATGCAAATTAAGGTAATGCCTCTACCACTACACACCTCTCAGACTGGCTAAGATGCTAGAAAAACTGGGATACTAATACATTAATTCACTTTTGTGAATAGATCCAATCATTCTGTGGAGCAATTTGGAACCATGCTCAAAAAGTTTTCAAATTGTACATATCCTTTGATCCAGCAGTATTTCAACTTGGCTTATATCCTAAAGATGTCTAAAAAAAAATGGGCCTGCATGTGCAAAAATGGTTATGGTGGCCCTTTTTGTAGTGGCAAGAAACTGGGAAGTGAATGGATGCCCATCAATTGGAGAATAGCTGAACAAATTATGGTATATGAATGTTATGCAATATTATTGTTCTGTAAGAAAAGACCAGCAGGACGATTTCAGAGAGGCCTGGAGAGACTTGCATGAACTGATGCTGAGTGAAACGAGCAGAACCAGGAGATCATTATACACAGCAACAACAGTATCACATGATGATCAATTCTGATGGACAAGGCTCTCTGCAACAAAGAATTGTCTCAAACCAGTTCCAATTGTTCACTGAAGAAAACCATATACACCCAGAGAGAGGGATATGAAATATGGACCACAACATAACATTTTCATGATCTCTACTGATATTTGCTTGCATTGTGATGCCTTTCTCTGATTTTCTTTTTTTTTCTTGTAGATAGGATTTTTCTTGCATAACTTGTCAAATATTTCAACATTATTAACATGTAGTGGACTTCCTGCCATCTAGGGGAGGGGAGGGGACTGGGGGGGTTAAAATTTGTAATGGAAAGCTTTGTAAAGATCAATGCTTGGGAACTACCCATACATATGTTATACAAATAAAAAGCTTTAATAAAA
>JAJPUD010029913.1:950-13539 GCA_023553655.1 Myrmecobius fasciatus
AATAAAAAGCTTTAACAAAAATAAAAAAAAATAAATAAAATATAGATTCTTAAGTTTTTATGGGTAAAAGTTATATTAGGTTGATTATGCACAACATATCTAGTCTGGGATAATGATGTAGTTCTATATTTTATTGACTGAGTCCTCCATCATATTTTAGGGGTATTTTTAATTTGAGGATTTGTCAGTTAATAAAACAAATTCTGACAAGTAATTCTAGCCACAAGGTCATGTTTTGCTAGTTTTTTTTTCATTTATTATCTTGCTCTATTGATTAATTTCTTATTCTTTGCAAAATCTTATTTGTCACTAAGCCTCGGACCCTTAAGGAAAACCACTGCATAATTTCTGGTGATGATAATCTAGGTTCTGATTTGTCTGCATAAATCCCTCTATTTTCATAAATATTCTTGACTCAGCAATTTGTTTAATATTTTGTCACCATATTATTTGAATTCATCTGGATATTGAACCCAGAAGGCCTTTTGATACATCTCTTCACTCTTAACCATTTCATTGATTCCATTTGGAATCTTTTCTTTCTTTCTTTTTATTTCTGTTGTTGGGAGAGAAAAATCTGAGCAAAAGAGAAAAACCATAGGAAAGAAAAAAAACAAACAGAAAAAAGGAGTGAACATTACTTTCAATATCCATAGTTCTGGATGTAGATGACATTTTTTCCCCAAAGTCAAATGGGATTACTTTGGATCACTGAACCAATGAGAAGAAAGAAAACTTTCATAATCGATCTTCACACATTCTTGCTGTTATTGTATACATTGTATCCTTGATTCTGCTTACTTCATTCAGCATCAGTGCATGCAAAGCTTTCTAAGCCTTTCTAAAATCAGATTTTTCATCATTTTTATACAACACAAATATTCCATTATCTTCATACACCACAACTTATTCAGCCATTCCCTAATTGCTGAGCATCTCAAAATTGTTTTTTTTCCAATGTGGTTGTTACATATAAATTATTTTCTGGTTATGCTCATTTTAGTCTTTATCAGCTTATAAAAAATATCAAAATTGTTTCATTTTAGAATATTGGTGTTATACTACAAAATATTTGTTCTGGTGCTATTAACTTTTTTCTGCATCAATTGACAGGTCTTTCCATATCTTTTGAAACAATCTGTTTCCTTATTTCTTTTAGAACATTAGTAATTTTTATATTTATACTTATTCAGCCATTACTCAATTGCTGAGCACTCAGTTTTTAGTTTTTTATCAGACACTATTTATTTAATGTAATTTTATTGCTTTGTGATCAGTAAAGGATGTTGATGCCATTTCTGATTTTCTGTGTTTGTGAGGGATTTTTTATTCTTTATTATTTATTTATTAATATTTGTTAAGATTCAATTTTGCACAGTTGAGAAATGTTTATTCAATTCTATAATTTCCAAGACTCTAATCTAATGTTTCTTTTAAAATAATTTTGAACTTCAATAAAAAAAATGAAAAGAACATTTCCATATACACAGCATAGTATAAAAAGGATTCAAAATAAAACTGTCAATTTCCATTTTACATTGTTTATTTTTTTTGAGAAACCATATAATTAACAACATATAATTTTAAAAATTATCCTGTTTTTCTGTCTTTCCTTATAAGTTTTCTTTAGTACTTTGCTGTATACTTTTTATTTTTTCACACCCTCTCAATCTAAATTTAGAGAAGACTACCATTAGATACAAAAATCATGCTATACTTCTGTTGATTAGTTGTTTTCCTGGATGTGGATAGCATCTTTCTTTACTGGTCCTTTCTAGCTGATCTGAGTACTTATGATAATCATAATGACTTCGCTGTTAAAAATTGTTTTTAGGAGGGTGGAGTCAAGATGGTAAAGAGGACAGACATCTCTTTCTGACCTTCTCCCCTGACCCTCAGACTAATTAGCAAATCTAGTCTCTGAATTAATTTTCAAATGGCAGTATCCACAAATATTTGGAGTGCAACAAATTACCAGCAGGATAATTTCAAAGCTTTTCAGAAATGTCTACTTCAATGAGCTCAGAGGAAGGTGGCCAAGCACAAGAAGGAAGGAGGCCTACCACAGCCGCTGAGTTCAGGCAGCTCAGGCCCGGGGCAGTGAGGGCTCCTTGCCAGAGAATCTTCAGGGAAGAATATGCAGCACTGTTAGCTACTCTGCCCTGGTTGCAAGCAACAAGAGAAGTTATAAAACATCCAACACAAATACAAAAGCTAAATAGTGAATCCCCAAATGCCAAAATTCCACAAGACCTGGCCATGCCCATCTAGCACCTGAAGTCAGTCAGCACAGCTGCTGCTGCTTGTAGAAGAAGCTTGGACAATCTCCCTTGCCCTAAAAGCAGATATCAACTTTTAAAAAAATGAGTAAAAAAGCAAAAAAGAACTCTGATCATGAATAGTTTTATAGTGAAAGAAAATAACAGATTTCAAACTCTGAGGAGACTAAAAGCAGTTAGTCTCCTGATGAAGCCCCAAAGGGTATATATTTGTCCCCACCACACATGGTTCTCTTAGAAGAAATTATAAAATTTTGTAAAAGACAGCTAGAAGAAAAAATGGGGAAACGAAATGAAAATGTTACAAGAGGGTTTAGAAAAGAAAACACAGAAATTATCTGAAGAAAATTCATTACAAAATAGTGAAATGGAAAAGCATATAATTACTTAAAATAAGATTTGACAAAAGGGAAAAAGAAAAGAAAACTCTGAAAAGCAGAATCTGTGAAATGGGAAAACAACCCCCTGAAAAACAGAATTTGTGAAATGGAAAAAGTAAATAACTCTTTAAAAAACCGAATTTGAGAAACAGAAAAAGAAAATAATTCTCTAAAAAACAGAATTTATGAAATGGAAAAAAATCCATAGAACAAAACAATTCATTTAAAAATTCAATTGGGCAAATACAAAAAGAAGTAAAGAAAAGTAAATGAAGAAAATAATTTACTAAAAATAATAACTGAACAAATGGAAATGAATGACTCAATGAGACATTAAGAATCAGTCAAGCAAAATCAAAAAAATGAAAAAATAGAAGAAAAAGTAAAATTCATACTTGGAAAACAACTGACCTGGAAAATAGAGATAGGAGAGACAATTTAAAGATTATTGGACTTCCTGAAAACCATGATGAAAAAAAAAAGAGCCTAGATATTATATTTTCAGGAAATCATCAAAGAGAACTGCCCTGATGTCATAGAAACAGAAGTTAAAATAGCCATTGAAAGGATTCACCAAACACATCCTGAGACCCCAAAATTAAAACTCCAAGAAATATCATTGCTAAATTTCAGAACTATTGGACCAAGGAAAAATAGTGCAAGCAGACAAAAAGAAACAATTCAAATACCAAGGAGTCACCTAGCAGCTTCCACTTTGAAGGATGGAAGGGCCTGGAATCTGATATTCTGAAAGACAAAGGAACTTGGAATGCAGCCAAGAATAAACTACCCCACTAAACTGAGCATTTTCTTTCAGGAAAGAAGATGGACATTCAACAAAATAGGTGAATTCCATTTATTTCTGATGAAAAGACCATAGCTGAAAAAATTTGACTTCCAAATACAGAAATCAAGACAAACATAAAAGATAATAATAAAAGGATTCTTCAGAATTGTATCTCTGTTATGGCTATATATATACATAGATAGATAGATAGATAGGTAGATAGATAGATAGATAGATAGATAGATAGATAGTGCATTGGACAATTTGATTTTATTGATATAATATAAAAAAGAAACTAAAGGTAGAAAGGGGATTGTACCAGAAAAAGGGGAAAGTGGAGGTAAAATGAGGGAATTTACATCTTATGAAGAGGCAAAGAAAACTTGTTATAATTGAGGGAAAGAAGGGAGTGGGATGAACATTGTGTGAATCTTAGTATCATCAAATTTGGCTTAAAGAGAGTATTAAACATATTTGGTTACACAGAGAAACTTCTCTCACCTTTTGGGAAAGTGGGAAACAAAAGGGGAAAAAGGAAGAGATTGGCTAAAAGAAGGGAAAACATAAATAGTAGGGGAAAAGGAGAAGAAAGATAGAGAGGCTCAAAAGAGGAAGGGGTGTTTGAGGAAGTGATGCTCATAAGTAAAATACTGGGAGGAGAGAAAGGGAAAAGGAAAGAGAAAAGTATTATTTGAGGTAAGTACAATGGCAGGAAATACAGAATTACTAGTTTTAACAGAAAATGTGAAAGGGGTGAACTTTCCAAAAAAAGGAAGCAGATAGTAGATTGGATTAAAAGCCAGAACTTTACAATATGTTATTTACATGAAACACATTTAAAGCAGAGTGGTACATAAAGAGTAAAAGTAAAAGGCTGGAGCAGACTCTATTATGCTTTAGGTGAAGTAAAAAAAAAGGCAAGGGTAGCCATCTTGATCTCAGATCAAGCAAAAGCAAATTTGATCTAATTAAGAGATTAGGAAGGAAACTATATTTTGCTAAAGGCTAACATAGATAATGAAGCAATATCAATACTAAACATATATGCACCTAAATTCCTAAAGGAGATGTTAAGATAGTTGCAAGAAGAAATAGACAGCAAAACTATAATAGTGGAAGATCTCAACTTTGTTCTCTCAAAACCAAATAAATCAAACCACAAAATTAATTAAAAGGAAGTTAAGGAGATAAATTGAATACTAGAAAATTTAGGTATGATAGATGTTTGGAGAAAATTTAATGGAGGCAGAAAGGAGTTCACTTGGTTCTTGGCAGTTCATGCAACCTATACAAAAATTGACCATATATTAGGACATAAAGACCTTAAAATCAAATGCAGAAAGGCAGAAATTGTAAATGCATTTTTTTCAGATCACATTGCAATAAAAATTACATTCAATAGAAGGCAAGAAGAAATTAAACCAAAAAGTAAAACTAAATAATTTCATTTTAAAGAATGAATGGGTAAAACAGCAAATCATAGACACAATTAATAATTTCATCCAAGAGAATGAGAATGATGAGACAACATACCAAAATTTGTGGGATGCAGCCAAAGTGGTAATAAGGGGAAATTTTTTATCTCTAGATGCTTACTTGAATAAAATAGAGAAAGAAAAGATGAATGAATTGGATTTGCAACTAAAAAAGCTAGAAAAAGAACAAATTTAAAACCCCCAATAAAATACCAAATTTGAAATTCTAAAAATAAAAGGAGGGATTAATAAAATTTAAAGCAAAAAAAAAAACAACCCAAAAACTATTGAATCAATAAATAAAACTAAGAGTTACTTTTATAAAAAAAAAGATAAAATTTTGGTGAATTTGATTAGAAAAAAGGAAAACAAGAAAATCAAATTGTTTGTCTCAAAAATGAAAAGGGAAACTTTTCACCAATGAAGAGGAAATTGAAGCAATAATTAGGAGTTACTTTGCCCAACTTTATGCCAATAAATTTGATAACCTAAGTGAAATAGAGTAATACCTACAAAAATATAGATTGCCCAGGTTAATAAGAAAGGAAATAAATTATTTAAATAGTCCAATTTTAGAAAAAGAAATAGAACAAGCTATTAATTAACATCCTAAGAAAAAAATCTCCAGGGTAAGATAGATTTACATGCATATTCTACTAAACGTTTAAAGAGCAATTAACTCCAATACTATATAAACTATTTCAAAAAATAGGGAAAGAAGGACTCCTACCAAAATATGTTACAGACATGGTACTCATATCTAAACCAGGTAGGATGAAAACAGAGAAAGAAAATTATAGATCAATCTCCCTAATAAATATTGATGAAAAAAAAGTTAAATAAAATGTTAGCAAATAAATTACAGAAAGTCATCGACAAGACAATACACCATGAACAAATAGGATTTAAATCAGGATGTAGGGCTGATTCAGTATTAAGAAACTATTAGCATAATTGACTATATCAATAACCAAACCAAGAAAAAACATAAGATTAACTCAATAGATGCAGAAATTTTTTTTATGAGATCCAGCATCCATTCCTATTAAAAACATTAGAGAGTATAGGAAGCATCATACATGATAGGATTAAACTGGAAACATTGTCGATAAGATCAGGGGTGAAACAAGGTTGCCCACTATCACCACTACTATTCAATATTGTGTTAGAAATGCTATCCTTGACAATAAGAGAAGAAAAAGAAATTAAAGGAATTAGAGTAAGTAATGAGGAAGCCAAATTATCTCTCTTTGCAGATGATATGATGTTATACTTAGAGAATCCTAGAGAATCAACTAAAAAACTATTAGAAATAATCCACATTAGCAAAGTTGCAGGATACAAAATAAATCCACATAACTCATTAGCATGTTTATATATCACTAACAAAATCCAATTACAATACAAAGAGAAATTCCATTTAAAATAACTGTTGATAGTATAAAATATTTGGGATTTTATCTGCCAACAGAAAGTCATGAATTATATGAGCAAACTACAAAACACTTTCCACACAAATAAAATTAGGTGTAAACAACTGGAAAAATATCAGTTGCTCTTGGATAGGCCAAGAGAATATAATAAAAATGACAATACTACTTAAACAAATCTATTTATTTAGTGCTATATCAATCAAACTCCCAAGAAACAATTTTATTGACCTAGAAAAAATAACAACAAAATACATCTGGAAGAACAAAAGGTTAAGCATTTCAAGGGAATTAATGGAAAAACAAACAAACAAACAAACATGCTGTACAAGATCTAAAACTATATTATAAAGATATGATCATCAAAACCATTCAGTATTGAATTAGAAATAGAATAATCGATCAGTGGAACAAATTAGATTCACAGGACAAAATAATCAATAACTATAGCAATCTAGTGTTTGACAAACACAGAGACTCCAGCTTTTGGGATAAGAATTCACTATTTGACAAAAACTGGTGGAAAAAATTGGAAACTAGTATGGCAGAAACTAGGCCTTGACCCACACCTAACATGGCATACCAAGATAAGGTCAAAATGGGCTCATGATTTAGACATAAAGAATGATATAAATAATGATATATTAAAATGAAATTAGAAGAATATAGGATAGTTTGCCTCTCAGATCTATGGAGGAAGAAGGAATTTGTGAACAAATAATTGGAGATCATTATTGATCACTAAGCTTTTGTACAAACAAAATTAACACAGACAAGATTAGAAGGGAAGCAATAAATTGGGAAAACATTTTTACATTTAAGGGTTCTGACAAAGGCCTGATTTCTAAAATATGTAGAAAACTGACTCAAATTCATAAAAATTGAAGCCATTCTCAAATTGATGAGATATGAACAGATATGTTCAAAGGATATGAAACTATCTCTAGTCATATGAAAAGGTGCTTTAAATCACTATTGATCAGAGAAATGCAAATTAAGACAACTCTGAGATACCACTACACACCTCTCAGATTGGCTAAGATAACAGGAAAAAATAATGACAAATGTTGGAAGGGATGTGGGAAACCTGGGACACTAATATATTGTTGGTGAAATTATGAACTGATCCTACAATTCTGGAGAGTTTTGGAACTATGCTCAAAGAGCTATCAAAATGCGCATATCCTTTGATTCTGAAGAATTTCTACTGGGCTTGTATCCCAAAGAGATCTTGAAGGATGGCAAGAGACCCACATATGGAAAAAATATTTGTGGCAGCCCTTTTTGTGGCAAGAAACTGGAAAATGAATGGATGACCATCAATTGGAGAATGGCAGAATAAATTATGACATATGAATGTTATGGAATATTATTGATCTATAAGAAACAACCAACAGAATGATTTCAGAGAGGTCTGGATAGACTTATATGAACTGACTCTAAGTGACATGAGCAGAACCAGGAGATCATTATATAATGGAATGTGTATAATGGCATTATACATGGCAACAAGAGGATTATACAATGATCAGGTCAGATGGACATGGCTCTCTTCAACAATGAGATGATTCAAACCAGTTCCAATTGTTCAGTGATGAAGAGAGCCATCTACACTCAGAGAGAGGACTGTGGGAATTGAGTAGGGTTCACAACATAACATTTTCACTCTTTGTTCTTGTTTGCTTGCATTTTACTTTTTTCTCTTTTTTTTCTTGTGCAGCATGATAAATATATATATATGTATAATATATATAAATACATTTGATTTGACATATTTCTACCATATTTAATATATTTTGAATTATTTGCCATCTAAGGGAAGTTGTGGAGGAAGAGGAAGAATTAGAACACAGGGTTTTGCAAGGGTTAATGTTGAAGAATTGTCCACTTTTTTTGAAAAATAAAAAGCTTTAATTTAAAAAAATGTTTTAGAACAATATTAATATTATTGCACATAATGTTCTATTAGTTCTGTTCCTTTTACTTTTCATTATATCATGCAACTTTTCCCATTTTGACAGAAATAAGTTAATTTTTCATATAGTGTAGTAGTATTCACTCATAATCGTATAGCACAACTTGTTAAGCCATTGCCCAACTGATTGACATCCTTCAATTTCTTGTTCTTTGACACCACAAAAAGTGACTATTAAAATTTTTGAATATAAGTTCTTTATTCCCCCCAATTACCATGGAAAACAGATATAATGAGGGTATTGATGGATCAGAGGGATTCTACAATTTCATCATTCTTTGTTCATAATTCCAGATTGCTATTCCAAATGGTTCCACAAACATTGAATTACTATCCTAATTTTCCTACAACCCTTTCAACATTTGTTCCTTTCCCATTCTATCATTTTAGGAGTAAGATAACATCTCAAAGTTGTTTTAATTTGCATTTCTTTAGTCAATAGTTAACATTTAGAACATTTTTACTATGATTAGATAGAATTTTGGTTCCTTCATTGAGAAATTGCCTATACATATCCTTTAACCATTTATCAATTGGGAAATTGTTTATGTTGCTATAAATTTGGGAAAGTTCTTTATACATTTGAAATATGAGGTATTTATCTGAGAAACTATTGATAAACATTTTCTTCCAATTTTTCATTTTCCTTCTAATCTTGGATACATTGGTTTATTTGTACAAAACGCTTTTAAATTTAATGTAATCTATGTAATATTTCTAAAATTTTGAGTCCTTTTTTCTTATTTATTTTATTGGTTTTAGAATAACAAATATGATTTTAGAAAATGTACCAACCAAAATATACTTAATAAAAAGAATTTAAAATGGACACACTACACATTTTTGAAAGGTAATAGATAATGAATTGCTTTGAATTCTTAACATATATGTACTCAGTGGCATAGTCTCTAAATATCTAAAGAAAAAACTGAATTTCAAAGAGAAATATTAAAATTATAATTATAGGAGACCTCAATTAATAATAATAAATCCTTGATCAGAGCTTCTAGTTATTTTTTGTGTCATAGGCCCTTTCTCAGGATAATGTTTTTCAATCATGAAATAAGACATTACAAAGGAAACTATATTGAAATAGAATAAAATAGACATATAAACGTGTATATATATATATATAATATATATTTGTGTATAGAGGTATGTGTATGCAATAAATTTGCACATATACACCCACAAACATACATATACACTTGTATAAAATTTATGGACACGAATTTAACAACCAGATGTGTAGAAAAACCACTTATGGTGACATTCAACACATCCATTGCTATGTACCTTTTTCTACCTTCTGTATTTACTGTTCAAAAAAACTATCAACCTGTTTTACAAATTTTTTTAATCCATTTATCTTGTACAATTTAATTCATATAGAAATGATCCTGGGACAAATTGCTTTCCTTGTATATTTTTTTTTATGTTGGATTATGTTATAAACTATTGCTAAGGTAAGAAAAACCATTTTTTTCTTATAATTGAATAGAAAAATTCGTATGAACCTCATCTTTAACTTCACTGAAAGTTTCACTTGAACAATTTTGGTAGTAGACAATATGATGGGAATAATATATATGTCATCTAAAATTTTCAGTGATTTGATTAATGACTTTTATTTTTACAAGTTTGGATATTAGTTATATTCCATATGACAGCCCATATTTTTATGGGTCATTGTCATATCTAGCCATTTTAGGGACAACATTTTTTTCTAGCTTGATGTTCTGGTTCTAATAGTTTGTTAAATTCTCAAAAATATTTTCATATCTATTTTTAACATGAGAATTTGTCTTCTGTAAATTTATGAAAGATCAAAGGCTTCTGTTTAGTAATCCTGGCCACTTGATCATGCCTTTTTATGTTTTCACAGTCATGTCCCTGCTAAAACCCCACTTAGTATGAGAAAGTTTTCCTGATAAAAGCCTGCTCTCTGTTGATTATCTTCTATTTATCCTGTACATATTTTATTTGCACATAATTAATCATCTTTTCTCACAGTTAATTGTGAAGTTTTTGAGAGCATATTGTCTTTATTTTATTAATTTTTATAAGAAAAAATATTTATTTTGGGATTGTTGTGTCTTCTTTATTGTCTTATTTTTCTGTTTATATATGTATATTAACTTTTTAAATACACACTTCTTTATGAATCATGTTAATACAGAAAAATCAGAGCAAAAGAAAAAAAAATGAGAGAGGAAAGAAAAACAGAAGAAAGATGTGAACATGACATGTGTTGATTTATATTCAATTTCCATAGATCTTTTTCTAGATGCAATTGGTGTTTTCTATCTAAAGTTTATGGAAATTGCCTTGAATCACTGAACCACTGAGAAAAATGAAATCTTTGATATTTGATCCTCATACCTTATTGCTGTTACTGTGTAAAATGTATTTCTGGTTCTGCTTGTTTTTCTCAGCATCACTTCATGTAATTTTTCCAGGCCTTTCTAAAATCAGCTTGTTCATCATTTTTTATAAAATAATAATATTCCATTACCTTCATAAATGCCAACTTATTCAACCACACTCCAATTGATAGGCATCTATTCATTTTCCTTTTTTTTCCTACCACAAAAAGAACTGCTACAAACATTTTTGTACATATGGGTCTTTTTCCGACTTTTATGATTTTCTTGAGATGCAGACCCAACAGTGGTACTGCTGGGTCAAAGGGTATGTGCAGTTTTATATCATTGGCAATAGTTCCAAATTGCTGTCCAGAGTAGTTGGATCATTTCACTACAACAATGCATTAGTGTCCCATTTTCCCCATATCCCCTCCAACATTTAGCATTATCTTTTCCTGTCATCTTAGCCTATCTGAGAAGTATGAGGTGGTTACCTTAGAATTGTCAATAGTGATTTAGAGCATTTTTTCATATGACTATATATGGCTTTGACTTTATCATCTGAATATTGTCTGTTCATGTCTTTTGGCCATTTATCAATTAGGAAATGACTTGTATTCTTGTAAATTTGACACAGTTTATATATTTTAGAAATGAGACCTTTATCTGAATCACTGACTTTAATTTCTTTTCACAAGTTTTTATTTTCCTTTTAAACTTGCTTGTGTTGGTTTTGTTTGTGTAAAAAAATTAATTTAAATTAATGAAAGTTGGCCATTTTGCCTTTCATAATGTTCTCTAGTTCTTTGGTCATAATGACCATTCTTCCCCTTTCCAAGGATTTAATAGGTAAATGATCCCTTGCCCTCCTAATTTGCTTATGGTATCACTCTTCACACCTTAATTATATACCCATTTTGACCTTATTTTGGTATGGGGTGTGAGATATAGATCGATGCTGAGTTTTTGAAATATAATTTTCCAGTTTTCTCAGCAATTTTGTGAAATAGTGAGTTCTTATCCCAAAAGCTGGAGTTTGAGGGTTTAACAAATACTAGATTACTATAGTCATAGCTTATGATGTCATGTATATCTAATCTGTATCAGTGATCTACCACACTACTTCTTAGCCAATACCAAATGATTTTAATGACTACAGCTTTTTACTATAGTTATAAGTCTGGTGCTGTTAGGCCACTATCCTTTGTACTTTTTTTTCTTTAATTCTTTTGATATTCTTGAACTTTTTTTCTTCCAGATGAATTTTGTTATTTTTTTCTAGCTCTATAAAATAAATTTTTGGGAGTTTGATTGGCATGGCATTGAACAAGTAAACCAATTTAGACAGAATTTTCATTTTTATTACATTAGCTTGGACTATCTATGAGCAAATGAATAGTCTTCTATTCTTTAAATCTGACTTTATTTATGTGAGAAGTATTTTGTAATTGTGTTCATATAGTTTCTGGGTTTATTTTGCATGTAGACAACCAAATATTTTATTTTGTCTACAGTTATTTTATTTTTTTTTAATTTAATTTGCATAACATATGCGTGGGTAATTCTTCAACAATAACCCTTTCTGTTACAAATTCTTCCCCCCAACCCCCGCCCCTCCCCTAGATGGCAGGATATCGACTATATGTTAATTATGTTAAAATATTGCCAAATCAAATATATGTATACATATTTCCAAACTTATCATTGTTGTGCAAGAAAAATCTTATCTACACAAAAAATATATCAGATAAAGGAAACACAATGTAAGCAAACATCAATCAAGGAGTATGAGAATGTTATGTTGTGGTCCACATTTCACATCGCTCTCTCTGGGTGTATATGGCCCCATTCAGTGAACAATTGGAGGTGGTTTGAAACATTTCTTTTTTTTTTTTTT
>JAJPUD010029914.1:0-13539 GCA_023553655.1 Myrmecobius fasciatus
CTCTTTCTCCCTTCCTTTCTCTTTTTTCTTTTCCTTCCTTCCTTCATTTCCTCCATCTGTCTTCCCTTTCTCGGCCAAATTCCAAGGCACAAAGCTTTCCACCCCTGTTATTCTTCCCTTCCTGACATCAAGTTGAAATCGGACCCTTTGTTAACCTCCCTTATTGCTCCTGGTTCCCTCTCTCATGCTGTAAATCGCTCTTCCACATTACAGCCAGCCCTTGAAGACGGCTCTCATGTTGCCCTTGTTCTCTTTTCCAGGTTATTTCTCTTCTTTCAATCATATCTCATATGACATCAGCTTAAGCTATTTCACCCCAATCCAACTGCCCTACTCTGGTCATCCTCCAGCTTGTCTCTAAAAGTAGCCAGAAAGGGAACAATCCTCCCAAAGTGCACTGGACAGAGCAGAGGACAATAGGGTCGTCACCTCCCTATGCTGGGAGGCCCTGGCTCTCAATGCAACCCCAGGTGGCCCTAATTTGTCTTGATCTTGGGGTCCACTAAAATCCCCCCATCTTTTTCAGAACAACTATTGTCTAACTATACTTTTTTATCTTGAACTCACAAAGTTAAATTTTTTGTACCTGAGTAGAAAATCCCTATTGAATTTCATCTTCACTACAGACTATGCTATAGCCTAAATTTCTTCAAATCCGTATGTTTGTGACTCCTTCCAGCTTTAGATCATTGAGAATTTAATGAGAGTATAATCTCTGGCTTTCTTCAAGTCATTGAGAAAAATCTTAAAACAGCACAGGGAACATAGGTCCTTGTAGCTCTCCCCCAAAGACTTTGTGTCCCAATGACATAAAACCATGAGTAACAGCTCTTTTGAGTTCAACCATCCAAACAACTCTGTATCAATCTAATACTGTTATATATCTATATATATAATATGTATAATTATTATATATTGTATGTATAATATGTATGACATATATATATACTATACTGTTAAATATCTCTCCATATTTTCCCAAAGCTTTCAAAATTCAGATAAATTCAAGATAAACAGCCTTTTCCTCACCTACAGCTTTCATAATTTTGCCAAAAGACTTGCTTTCTTGATGAAACCAGGCTGGCTCTTAGGACTCAGCCCTCCAGTGTCTAGATTTCCACCAACCATCTCTTGAATGAGGTGTTCATTCATTTCCTCAGAAATCAAAGTCTTGGTAAACTCTGGTCACTTCCGTTTTTTGAGAATCTGGACAACATCTGTCCTTCCCCAGTTTTGGGGCCCCATTCCCATCTTCTAGGACCTTTCAGATACTACAGACATCCCATCACTCAGGTCTTTTCAAAGCTTTCAGAAGATGTGGTTCATCTGGCCTGGGTGATAAGTGTTCATCAAGGGCAATTAGGTGGCCCCATGGAGAGGACTGACTGACTGTGTGAACTTCGGCAAGTCGCAACTTTTGCTGAGCCTCAGTTTCCTGAAAAATGGAGGTAACACTAGCACCTACCTGCCAGGAGTGTTGTGAAGATCAAATGAGATGATAAAAGTAAAAAGCTCTGAGAACCTTAAAGTGCTATCGAAATGAAAGCAATTATCATTGAGCATCTTTCATCCATCCCGGGCTAGCTTTCCCTGATTCTTATCTTTCCTCTTCATCCTTTGAAATCCACTTTGCAATGGAATACTTGTCATGACGTCCAGATTTCCTTTTTTCTTTCTGCAACTCTAGGAGGGACCCTCACTTACCCCACCCCACTCAGGGCCCCTCCATCACAAGCCCAGCTCCTAGTTCCTCCCTGCTGGGCAGAACCAAAGCCAGAATAGAATTCACCTGGATGCCCCACATTTGGGTGAATAGAATTTTTACTAAGGCAGTTCAGGAACCTCAGAATCACAGCTGCTTAGTTGGGGGCAAATTGCCCCAAAAGCCATCTGTGTGCCTGAGCTCCAGGCACTTCCCTCCACCTCTTCACCCCTCAAGCTCTCTAGTTTCCTTCAAGCTTTTCTCATGTCATATTTTAATATAATCACTCAAACGTCCCATATATGAGTTATTTCTTCTCCACTTTTTTTTTGCTGAGGCAATTGGGGTTAAGTGACTTGCCCAGGATCACACAGCTAGGAAGTCTTAAGTGTTTGAGGCCAGATTCTTTTCTATTCTTTATGAGTATCTGTTATGAATCTAGTTTGTACCTATTTTTCTGTACCCATGCTGTTGTCATTGATGGAATGGAAGTGCCTCGAGAGCAGAAATGCTTCACTTTCAGTTTTTGAATCTCCAACACCTAGCACAGTGCTTGACACACAGTAGGCACTTTATAAATGCTTGGTGATGGGTTGATGTTGATTGATTCATTGACTAACAGAAGGTAGAAAGAGAGAAGAGGGAGAATCAATGAGAGGAGAAAAGGAGGGAAATAAGAGGAGCATAAATACCGAATGGTTGGTTAGACCCCACTTTTCTTCTAGACATCATGAGGCTTGGGATAAATTACTTCCTTTTGCTCATCTATAAAATGGGGCTAATAAAACTTACTTTTCCAGTATGACTTCATGAATTAAATTAGAGAAGAGACAGGAAAGTGCTCCTCCTTCCTGGATCAATATCTTATTATGGCAGAGAAACTTCCATAGCTCAATGAAACCATGAGCCATATGGTGCAGGATTACCCAACATGGACAGGTAACAACATGGACAAAGGTGATCTATTGCACTAGGAAATGAGCTCCAAGCCAGGATCTTTGCCAAGAAAACCCCATAGATAGTATTAAAGTGATAAAAGAAATGACAGGGGAGCCCCTGATGTCGGAAAGTATACAAAATGCTACAGGGGAAGAGCAGAAGGCGACGTCAAGTAGCTTCAGTACTAATGAGGCAGCTGGCCAAAGCCAGGAGGAAGCTCACCTGAAGATGCTTACAGTAACCAAAGGAGTGCTCAGTATGAACCTGGAATATAGTAAGATGCAAGCTACATGCAGTCAAACAGGAGGTGGAAGATTCAACATCAACATCCTGGGTATCAGGGAAGTAAAATGGATGGGAATAGGTGAGTTTAATTTGGATGATCACTTCATAGATTTGCAGGCAGGAATGGAATGGCCCTCTTAGTCAATGAAAGGGTGAGAAAAGCAGTTCTGGGATATAATCTCCAAAATCAAAGTAGACCATTCAGTAATACAAGTCTCCGCTCCAACCATTAATGCTGAAAAGACCAAAATTGATCAGTTTTATGAAGATCTACAACATTTAGAAATAACACCAAAAGAGATGTCACATTCATCAGTGGAGAATTGGAATATGAAAGTAGGAAATCAAAAGATAATTGGAATAAAAGACAAGTTTAACTTTGGAGTACAAAATGAAGCAGGGCAGAGACTAAGGGAGTTTTGTCCCCATAACCTATTGGTCATAAAAAACACTCTTTTTCAATAACCCAAAGAGAGTCTCTACACATGGATCACCAGATGGTCAATATCAAAATCAGAATGATTATATACTTTGTAGTCAAAGGTGGAGAAGTTCTATATAGTTAAAATAAGACCTGGAGCTGTCTATGCTGATCATAAGTTTCTTATTGCAAAATTTGGACTTAAATTGAAGAAAATAGGGAAAACTATCAGACTAACATAAAAAAACTAAGATCTTGGCAACTGGTCCCATCACTTCTTGGCAAATAGAAGGAGAAGAAACGGAAGCAATGTCATATTTCATATTCTTGGGTCCAAAGATCATTGCAGATGGCAACTGCAGTCATGAAATTAAAGACTCTTAGTCTTTGGAAGGAAAACTCTGGCAAATCTGGACAGTGTACTAAAAAGCAGAGACATCACCTTGTTGATAAAGGTCCAAATAGTCAAAGCTATATAGTTTTTCTAGGAGTAATATATGTCTGGGGGGGGGGAGGAGGAAGTAACATATGGCTGTGAGAGTTGGATTATAGGGAAAGCCAAACACTGCAGAATCAACATTTTTAAATTGTAGTGCTCCAGAAGACTTTTGAAAGTCCTTTAGACAGCAAAGAGATCAAATCAGTTAATCATCAATGAAATTGATTCATACCATTCATTGGAAGATCAACTACTGAACTGAAGCTTAAATACTTTGGCCATAAATGAGAAGACAAGGACTCATTGGAAAAGATCCTGATGACCACAACATAGCATTTTAATGCTTTCTGTGAATGTTTGCTTGCATTTTGTTTTCCTTTTTAGATCGTTTTTTTCCTCTTTCTAGATCTGATTTTTCTTATGCAGCACATATTGGATTGATCATATATTTTAATATATTAAATATGTATTAGACTTCCTGACATCTAGGGGAAGGGGTGGAGGGAAGGAGGGAAAAATTTGGAAAAGAAAATTTTGCAAGGGTCAATGTAGAAAAATTACTCAAATGTTCTGAAATAAAAAGCTTTAATAAAAAAAAGATTTAAAAAATTTTTAAAAAGGAAAAGACGCTGATGATATAAAAGATTAAAGGAAACAAGGAAAAAGGGATGGCAGAGGATGAGATGGATAAATCAACGAATATGCACTTAGACAGATTTTGAGAACCAGTGGAGGATAGAAGGGCCTGGTGCTATGGTCCATAGGGTCAATGTAGAGCTGGATGTGACTGAATGACTCAAAAATAACAGGAAGGCTCTTACTAAAAACCTCTAGGGACTTTGTCATATGGGTGAACAGGGCAACAAACTCAAAGTCAGAAGGTCTGACTTGGAACTCCTGCTCCAAATACTTTCTGTCTTTGTGCTCCACAGCAAACCAACTGTCTGAGCTTCCATTTTCTCCCCTGTAAAATGGAAATCTTAATCCTTTTATTTTTCACCTCACTGAGTTGTTTTCCTCAAGATACTATCAAAGGTGAGTTATTCTTCTTAACTTTTAAGCTCTGCTTTTTGGGGTTTTTTGAGGGGTGATAGTGAAACTTCTGACCCAGGATCAGGGGCCCGACTGCTGGTTTAGCATCAAGGGGCAATGCTGGTCTGTAGGGAACTGGTGTGGTACAGTGGAAAGTATACTGGATCTTTATCTGAATGATAATAATGATAATAGCAGCTAGCAATTATAAAGCACTTTACAAATACTATCTCATTTGATCCTTTACAACAGTCCTGGGAAGAAGATGCTATGAACACCCCCATTTTACAGACAAGGACACAGAGGTAGGCAGAGGTTAAGTGATACAACTGGTTAAGTGTTTGAGGCTGATTTTGAAATCAGGTCTTCCTAGTTCCAGCTGGGTTCAGGGTTCTAGACCTTGCATCTCCTGCTACTTCCCTTCCAGGTCTCAGTTTTTTCCTTCACAAAATGAAGAAGTTGGACTAGATCTCTGTAGGACCCAGGGGCAAGGCCCTTTTCCTGTCTGGACTTCAGTTTCCTCCTGCATTAAAGGAGGGACTTGGACTTCTCTTGGCTAGAACTCACATCCCATGACTTATTCTCACCCTCAGAGAGCTATCTGGGCTTGCTTTGACCCAGGACAGATGCTATCCAAGAAACTCAAAGATTAGGCAATAAAGCAAATTGTGCTGCCCCAGGCTATGGGAGGATCATTGGCAAAACCCAAATCTTGGCTCAGCAGAGCTCCCTGCCATTTTTAACATTTAAGGCCAGGACTTGGGCCTAGGGTGGAGGGCAGTTCATGAGGAATTAAGATAATTGTGCAAAACCAATACAACTAAAATTATAAGAAAAGCAGAAAACAGGGTGGGGGGTGTGAAATTTGCAACAATTATCTCTGATAAAGGCTTCATTTCTCAAATATATAGAGAACAGAATCAAATTTATAAAAATACAAATCATTTCCCAATTGATAAATGGTTAAAGGATATGGATAGGCAGTTTTCAAAGAAATCAAAACTATCATCATATGAAAAAACTCTCTACGTCACTATTGATTAAAGAAATGTAAATTGAAACAACTCTGTGGTACCATCTCACACTTATCAGATTGGTTAATATGACAAAGAAGGGAAATGTTGGATATTGGAGAGGATGTGGAAAAACTGGGACACAAATGCATTGTTGGTGGAGTTGAGAACTCATCCAACGATTCTGGAGAGCAATATGGAACTCTGCCCAAAGGGCATATAAGACTAAGATATTCTTTGATCCAAGAATATCGCTACTAAGTCTTTATCCCAAAAGCAAAGAATCTATTTATATAAAAAATATTTATAAGCAGCTCTTTTTGTGGTGGCTAAGAACTGGAAATCAAAGAAATACCCATCAGTTAGAGAATGACTAAACATAGTATATGAATGCAGTGGAGTATTACAAGAAATAATAAGCAGGATGACTTCAGAAATACCTGGAAAGATGAACTTCTTTTATGAACTGATGCATAGTGAAGTGAACAGAACCAGGAGAATACTGTATACAGTAACAGCAATATTGTTTGATGAATAACTGTGACTGACTCTATTCTCAGCAATACAATGATCCAAGACAGCCCTAAAGGACTAATGATGAAGCTTACTATCTGTCTCCAGAGAAAGAACTGATATTGATTGAATGCAGGTACTGAAGCATGCTATTTTTCACTCTTTTCATTTTTTTTTCTTTTATTCAGATCTTCTTGAGCAAAATGACTAACATGGAAATGTTTTACATAATTGCACATGTATAAGCTATATCTGCATAGCCTGAAGAGGAGGAAGGGAAGGGAGAGAGAGACAGCATTTAGAACTCAAACCTTTAAATAAATGTTAAAAAATTAAAACATGTTTAAAGACGATTGTGGCTCACCTAGGCTTACAGAAGGCAATTCCAAGGCTACAGGGGATCTTACAGTACATATGTTCTCTGCCTTGCTCCGAGTTCTAGATTCTTTTCTACAAGTTCCCTCCCAGGGAATCATCCACCCTCTGCTTGCACACTTTTACAGATGGGGAGCTCACAACTGGTAGGACCATGGCTTTAAAGCTGGAAGGGGCCTTTGAGGTCTTAAGATCTAGCTTTCTTCATTTTACAGAGCATGAAAGGAAGAAAGGCAAATATGGACACTACCCAGGTAGTGACAGGCAGAGACAGGATTTATTACTGCATTATCCCGACATTTCATGGTGGCCAAGCCCTGTTAGCAAACTCTTCCTCCCGTCCAATTAAAATGGGTCTCCCTGGAACTTTTAGCTCTTTGGGTCCAGTCCTCCCTTCTGAAGTTGGCCGATTTTGTTGGTTTCACTAAAATGGGGAAATGATTCTGGCCCTTCCTTCTTCCCAGGCCTGGCAAAAGGAATAAACTTTAAAATGCTGCAAGAGAGGGAAGCTAGGTGATAGAAGAGTGCATAAATCACCGCCCTAGAGGCAAGATGGCCTTAGACATTTACTAGCTGTGTGATCCTGGGTAAGTCAACTTAACCCTAATTGCCTCAAAAATAAAAATGCAATTAAGATGCTGCAAGAGCTATTTTGCAGGAGGGAGAAGTTTTTAAGAGCTGGGAAGACCTCAGCCTGAGTCTCACCTGTCTTACCTATAGCTCTCCCAACCTTATCCCCATCCTCATCCTCACCCTCATGCTCATTCTCCCTACCTCCTAGAGTTGCTGTGAGCAAAGCAGTAGAGAAAGGTCTGTTATTGTTTTTTAAGAGATGAGGACACTGATCTATTATCCATATGTGGGGAAACCTGAGCTTAAACCCCATCCAAGCTTTATTCAGGAGACTTTCTTGGAATAAGACTCTAGGGTCGGAGCAAAAGCCGAAAAGGTATAAGGAGTCCAAGATTTGCCCCCAAGTTGACAAGCTCGGAGTCTACAATGGAGGAGGGTGGAGTTACGTTATAATTTTTACTCTTTCTCCAACCGGTCCCATCATGGATTCTGGGCGAGATGGCAGGGAGACAGGTACCCCTAGCGGCCTCCCTTGGGCAGATATTGATTGGAAGGTTTTCACAGGCAATGATTAAGAAGGGTAGGGAAAGTATGAGACTAAGGATATGTTCAGCCCTCTCTTTTTCCATGGCTCTTCTTCTCGCCGTGATATTATCCTCTTTAAAACCATTAGTAATAACAACTAGGTGGCACTATAGGGGATAGACCTCCAGGCCTGGAGTCAGAAGGCCCTGAGTTCAAATCCAGTCTGACATTTAGTGTGTGACTCTGGGCAAGGAGCTTAATCCTGCTTGCTTCCCACTTCCTACAACTAATACCTGTTGTCTCATACAGAACACAGTCCCCTTCCCTTTCTCCCCTCCCCCATCTCTGCTTGGTTGAAAGCCTCCAATAAATCCATTACCCCTGAGAGCCAATGACCAAGAGCTTAATCTTTGAAACAGAAAGGCTTGTGTTCAAATCTGGGCTCTGTTATTTCCTATCCATGTGACTTTGGGCAAGTCACTTCCTCTTCTGATTGGGATGGATTTGGGATCTTAACATTTTGAGCCAAAGATATGAATCTTTAGTGGGAGAAATTCAGAAAATTGGAGGCTGACTTTTTTTTCCTTTGCCGGTGGTAGTAGGAAGGTGTTATGAGTCTAGACATCACTCCTCTTTGGGACCAGATGGCCTGGGGTGCCAGCAGAGTGTGGGGAGATCCTCAGGAGACCATGAAGGCTCATCTAGGGTGGCAACCCTCAACCTCCAGACCATCCCCAAGCCCATCCCCTCCACAGAGACTCACCTAAGACTCCCTCCAGACAGAGACTGGATCAGTTGAAGGTCTTTGTGATGTCACCAGGAGCTGGCATCCATGGGGGCAGCCGGCCAATGGGATCCCATCCCTCCCTGGCTGAAGTGTATGTCGGGGGTGGGGAAGACAGAGCAGGGAATACTGTTAAGAATCTGGGGCCTCTCTAGTCTTCCATGCTCTCTTGTTAGAAGAACTGATCTCTAAGATCCTTCCCAGTTCTGATCCCATATTCTCCTTCAGTGATGAACTCATTACTTTGTCTCTTCACTGATTTCTTCCAATGAGCTTATTTTTTTTTGATCAGTGATTTCACTGGTCTAGGGAATTCCCAGAAAGAAAAATCCTTCCACCCATTGATCTTCCTGGCTTCATGGAGCACTAAGAGGGGCCAAACGGATAAAAGAGCTGCTTTTTGGGATGGAATGAAAATTTTAGGAAGTCTGTAGGCTCACAGCATGTTTCCTCATGACAGCTCCTATAGCAGACAGGAAAATGGGGGTGATAGGTACTTTCTCTAATTCTAAATGGCTTGGATTTCCTCAGCCGGGTGATGGGTTCTGAGCGGATTTTGTTTCAAGAATTTGGGACATGGTGTCCCAATGGTGACATGGTGTCAAGGGGTGAAGAATCAGCTTTTTCCTGAAAGTTTCTTAATACCCTTTCCAAGGTAGACTGCTAGATGGCACAGTGCACCTGGAGTTGGAAAGATCTGATTCCAAATCCTACCTCAGATGCTTTTTAGCTGGGTGACCCTAGGCCAGTCCTTTATCTCCTCATAGTCTCAGTTCTTCATCTGTGAAATGGGACCTCCCAAGGCTATTGTGAAGCTTAAGTGACACAGGCATAAATCACTTTGAAAAACTTAAAGCAGTATGTAAACATTATTATTATAACTGCTCTTAAGTTTTTATGAATTGCAGAACATAGTTTGTTCTATAATAATAGTATGGTTTTAACAGTTTTCCGATTAAGTTCCTGGAGATATGTGGAGATCCATCTTTGTGGTTCTCTGTCAATCTCTGATGAGTAAATAGAGTCACTGGGTCAGGTCAGGTTTTGTTAAGTATTCAGTAGATGATACATTCTCACAACTGGCAGCATCCTTGCTACCATATACCCACCATTTCCTTGCATAATCAACATTGATCACTAAGTCCATCATTTAAGGATGACCCTTCTCTAATTTCTGGTGTTCTTCATTGCCAGAAAAAACCTCTCCTTTTTTCCACAAACAAAATGACTAAGCCGTTTTGTTGTGGTGCCATTGTAAGCATCTGTGTCAACAGATTGTTCTCTGAGTTCATGCGGATGTCACCCACAGAGGGCCTTTTGATCCCTACCTCAGATTCTAGTAGTTTCACAGGCTCAATTCGGAGGTCCCATTTTCAGTGACACTGGACAAACCAATTGGTGTGAAGCTGTCAGCAGCCTCTATTAGTGCCTGGGGAAGTGCTGCCTTATTCTTCCAAGGTATTTCTGTCAGCTTTTTGCTTAATTAGCATGTTTGATAAGAATGTCTAACATTTTTTTCCTCCTTTGAATGCAATAGTATTATTATTATTTTTTTAATCATTGCTCTATTTGTGGTGACAAATGAAAATCAAGGTGGTACTTATCAATTGAGAAATGGCTGAATAAATTATGGTACTTAAGGGAATATTTCTGTACCACAAAAAAAATGAAGGGAACCATTTCAGAGAATCCTGGGAAGATTGTTCGAGTTGTTGAAAAGTGAAGGGAACAGGGCAGAGGGCAATTTAAGCTTTGACAAGAGCACAGTAAAAAGCAACAGCTTTGAAAGATACAAGATCTTTGACCACCTCCATGCCCAATTCTGATCCCAAAGGGCTGAGGATAAAGAATATCATCCACCTCCTGACTCAGAATTCGGGATGAAACATGCGTTCTGGGATTTGACCAATATGGTGATTGATTCTGCTTGATGATCCGAGTCTGTAAGAAAGTTTTGATTTTCCATTAGGGTGGCAGAAGTGGGAGGGAGAGAAAGCAAAAGGTGATAATTAAGGAAATACAATTTAATGGAAAAAGTGAAACATTTCTCCAACTGCCTTAGGTTAACAAGCCCTGTGTTTTGTGAATTCTGTTAGGTCGGTGCTGCAATCATTGTTGAATGTTGGATTTGGATTTGGATTGATGATCTAATGCCGATAGGGGGATTTAAGGTTTGGAAAAAGCTTTATCCAGACATCCCAATGAGGTAGGAACTACCTAGCATTACTAGTATCTTCATTTAGAGAAAAAGAAACTGGCCTTAGAGAAAGTGATTTGCCCAGCATGACACAGGAGCCAGAGCCAGGTCTTCTGACAGCCAGTGCAGGATGCTTCACTGCTTTCCAGGATAGCACAGCTGCCTCCCAAGTGGGAATCTTGTCTCCCCCCTGGCCAGTAAGTTTCATGAAGGCAGGGACCACTAGTTTTCCTTATCCTTCTTGTAACATGACAATGGATAAGTGTTAAATAGGTTGCCTTCTTCAATACCCATTTAGCCCTATTGGCTGTCTTTAGTCTCTCCCTATTCCATTCTTTCCTTCATGTGGTGGTCAAAATGATATTCCTAAAACATAGATCTGAATGTGTCACTCTCCCTCTCAATAAGCTCCCATGGCTCCCTATTGCATTATCAAGTTCTTACAAGTGCTTGGCACATAGCAAGCACTTAATAAATGCTTCTCCTTCCTCTCTCCTTTCCCTTTCCCTTCCCTGACTTTCCCCTGACCAGCTGCTTTCCATCTCCTGATGGGTGTATCCCCGAAAGGGTCACTTCTATCTGCACCATCTGACCTCCATCCTTCTGTGATGAGGAAACCCTCTGCGCTGGAGGAAGTGGCCGGCCTTCAGACCTCAAGCCTTGCATCTTAGGATGTTTCTGTTTCCTAAGGGAAGGGGAAGAGGGGAGACAGTGGGAAGCTGGGCTTCTCCCTCCGCTGTCCCATCATCTGCCTGAGGAAGGAAAAGGAGTCTCAGAACCTTCCACCTGCCCATGGGCCTTCCTCCTCTGAGATGTTTCATTTTGCTTTCCACGCAAGGATGAATGTTCTTGCGTTTGGTCACTTACATATTCTAGTGAAGGATAACATTTAAAAAAACTAAGATCTTGGCAACTTGTTCCATCTCTTCCTGGCAAATAGAGGGAGAAGAAATGGAAGCGATGTCAGATTTTATATTCTGGGGTTCAAAGATCAATGCAGATGGCGACTGCAGCCATGAAATTAAAAATGCTTCTTCCCTGGAAGGAAAGCTGTGGCAAATCTGGACATTGTACTAAAAAGCAGAGACATCACCTTGCCAGCAAGGGGTCATACAGTTGGATTATAAGGAAAGCTGAGCACTGCAGAATCAGCGCTTTTGAATTGTGGCGCTGGAGAAGACTTCGGAAGGTCTCTTGGATAGCAAGGAGATCCAATCAGTCAGTACTTAAAGAAACTGATTCATACTGAAGCAGTTTAAATAATTTAAATAATCTGGCCACATAATGCGAAGATGGGACTCATTAGAAAAGATTCTGATGTTGAGAAAGGATGAAGGCAAAAGAAGGGGATGGCAGGGGGTGACGTGGTTAGAGAGAGTTTGGATAGACTTTATTTATTTTATTTTATTTTATTTTATTTTATTTTTTTGCTGAGGCAATTGGGGTTAAGTGACTTGCCCAAGGTCACACAGCTAGGACATGTTAAGTGTCTGAAGTCACATTTGAACTCAGGTCTTCCTGACTTTTAGGGCTAGTGAGTGCTCTATCCACTGCACCACCTAACTGCCCCGAGCTTGGATAGACTTTAAAAGCTCCTGGAGTGTTCTGGTCCATGAAGTCATAGAGTTGGACATGAATGAACAACTTCACAGCAACAATAACACATCCCAGTGATTCTGAACCCCATTCCCCATATACCACTTGGTTCCCTACTTCTTATCCCCTTCCCACCCCAAAGTCCAAACCCATACTACTCACTATGTTCCCCGATAAGCTTTTTCATAAGCACAAACTTATCTCCATCTTGAATCTTTTCTTCTCCCAACCCTTCCATCTTTTAGCACTCACCGAGTGCTAGGGAATGTTAAGTGTCTGAGACCAGATTTGAACTCAGTCCTCCTGACTTCAGGGCTGGGGCTCTATCCACTATAGCGCCACCTAGCTGCCTGCTCCCATTCATTTTTGCAATAATTCTGTCCTACTGCAGTTAGAATAATTGTTTTGTTGACTCCCTAAAGTGGCTCCCTGCTGCTGATAGAGCCTTCCTGGCCACCTTTCCCAGTACCGGCTTCATATTCAGTCATTCTTCTTGGCTCACTGGTCAGTGTGGAGGAGTTAGGATACTCCCTGCTCCCTATGGCCACATCCAGGTTCTCCCCCTACCTCCATCACTTAGGAATCTCTATTGCTCTGAGGTCCATGTAAATCGTAGCTACCCTCCAATCAAAATCTTCTTAGCTGGCGTCCACAGACCTCCAGATCTTCCTCAATGAGTTTGACACTTGGCTCCCATGTTTTTCTTCTACTCACGCTAGGAGCCTTCAATATATATGGATTCCCTCAAACTACCACTCGATTCCTCAACCTACTCCTGTGATCTCCTTTTTCAGTCCATCTCAGCCCCGCACAAGGATGGCCATACTCTTGATCCTGCCATCACCCACAATGCACCACCTCCATGTGCAAGGAGTTTGAAATCCCATTATCTGACCATAATCTCTTGTTTTGCACCTCTCCCTCTGACTTCCCTCACCAAACCCTATTCTTCATTCACACCATGACCCTCCATCCCTCCATCCCTCAGTTCTCTCCCAGGCCAACTCCCCTGAGCTAGCCACTCTCTCCTACGTACAAAGAGAAGAGTACAAAATTTAGGGAGGGAGAGAGGAGCCATCGCCATTTTGTACCCAGGATCCGTGTCTCCATCTCAGTTCTTAAATAGTTTACTTCCATTTCAGAGA
>JAJPUD010029915.1:0-13538 GCA_023553655.1 Myrmecobius fasciatus
GCTTTCTTCTTTTGATCTCTTTTTATATTTCCAGGATTCAGTACAGAACTAGTTAATTTTATTTCACTTATCTTGTGCTATTCTTGTCCTTGTTTTTCCATATAACTTCTGTAGGAATGAGCTGAAAATATTTTGCTGGGCCTTTTTAAGTTTCATGGGCACTATCATGACACATAACCTGTCCTTCTGTTTCTCTTGAAACAACACAATCCCATTTCCTTTTCTAATTATCTAACTTTCTCATTATCTAATTCTTGAATGATATTCCTGGCGCAACATCTGACACTAAAGTCACAACTGGAAATTTGTTGTCCTTTGTGGACTGAGTCATTTGCTGCTTTGATTCCTCAAAAATTCTGGTCTCCTAAGTTTCATAACACTACAACGTTACTGGGAGAGCACTGGCCTTAAAATGGTGGACTTTTGCAAATGAAACATAGCATAATGTCCCATTAACAGATAGCAGACTGTGACTGAAAGAACACTGGACTGGGAACCAAGAGCTTTGTGTTCTAAGGTTCTGTAAGGCTAAGTGACTTATTTATAGTATCAGACTTGGTTGGTGAATATCAGATGTGGGTACAAATTCTAATTCTCCTTCTCACTACTGAATTCCTTTACCTTTGGAGTTTCCATTTCCTTATCTGTGAAATGAAGTTGGAGTAAATGGTCTCTGATATTTCATCTAGTTTTAATTCCTAAAAATCTATTGATGTCCCAATATCAGTATATACCATGTAACAGTACACAAGTGGCACAATTACAACTGTGACTGTAACTCCTCTTTTGGGTGAAGATATATAGTTATTCGACCTCAGATGCTTACTACCTATGTGGTCATGGATAAGTCACTCAATCTATCATATCCTCAGTTTCTTCATCTTAAAAAAGGAGATAATAATACAACCTTCCTCACAGAAAAAAAGTGCTTTTCTGTGAAGG
This sequence comes from Myrmecobius fasciatus, assembly GCA_023553655.1. Lineage (NCBI taxonomy): Eukaryota > Metazoa > Chordata > Mammalia > Dasyuromorphia > Myrmecobiidae > Myrmecobius > Myrmecobius fasciatus. The sequence goes on from JAJPUD010029915.1 coordinate 943, forward strand.
TAAGAAAGGTACTTTGCAAATCTTAAAACACCCTATGATGTGAACTGTTATAACATGCTTTAGATGTCCTGACATAGATTCATGTGGCCAGTTTGCCTCCTGGGATACATAGAGAGGTATTGTGAGGCTCAAATGAGACAGTGGATACAAAGCATTTTGCAAACCTTAAAACACTGTATAAATTTCAGTTATTACTATTATTATTAGCCTCTAGTCGCCAGGCCTCCAGGCTAGTTAAGATTTCATTCTCTTAGCATTTTACTGAACTTCAGCTGAGCCCAAGCAATATTTATGGAGTGATATAAAAGAAGATTGGCAAATATTTAGAAAGTAAACTTTCAAAAAGTGGTTTGCCCACAATACTCTTCAGTTTTTTATCTTATTATCATTATTATATTTTTTTTTGGTGAGGCAGTTAAGGTTAAGTGACTTGCCCAGAGTCACACAGCTATTAAGTGTTAAGTCAGCATTAGAACTGGGGTCCTTCTGACCCTATGGCTAGTGCTCTATCCACTGTGCCATCTAGCTGCCCCTTGCTGTATTTTATTTTATTTTATTTTTTCATGCTCTTAAGTTTAACAGTTTTTAAGTCTATATAAAACAACAAATCAAGCCCGGATTTGGAGAAATTTTTTGAAAACTAGAAAGCAGTCTGGCCAAAATTAGGCATAGATTTATATCTTACACAATGTTCCAAGACAAGGTCAAAATAAATATATGACCTAGATATAAAGGGAGATATCATAAGTAAATTACAGTAACAGAATATATTACCTATCAGACTTATAGATAGGAGAAGAATGTATAAATAAATAAGAGATAGCATTGTGAGTTTTAAAATGGAGACTTTTGATTATATTAAATGTAAAAGGTTCTGTACAAATAAAGCCAACGTAGACAAGACTAAAAGCAGAAAATTAAGGAAGGGGAAATTACAGACAGTTTCTCAGGTAAAATAAAAAGATATCAAAACTCAAATGTATAGAGAACTTTTTCAAGTTTATAAGAATATGAGTCATTCCTCGGCTGATAAATATTCAAAGAATATGAATAAGCAGTTTTTTGATGAAAAAATCAATACCATTCATAATCATATGAAAAAAATCTCTAAAAATTCTGGATTAAAGAAATACAAATTAAAACAAATTTGTGATATCATCTCACACCTATCAGATTGGCTAAAATGATAGAACAGGGAAATGACAAATGGTGGAGGCAATATGGAAATATTGGAACACTAATTCACTATTGGTAAAGCTGTGAACTGATCCAACCATTTTGTAGAACAATCTGGAATTATGCACAAAGAGTTATAAAAGTATATATACCCCTTGACCCAGAAATAACACTATTACAGCTGTTTCTCAAGATGATAAGGAGAAATAATCAATATGTCCTAAAATATTTATAGCAGCTCCCTTTATGGTGGAAAAGAACTATAAATTGTGGCAATATCCATCAATTGGAAAATGTCTAAACAAGTTGTGGTGTATGATTGTGATGAAATACTATTGTGCTGTAAGAAATGATGTACAGGCTGATTTTAGAAAACTGTGGAAAGACTTGTGTGAAATAATGAGTGAAATGATCAGAACTAAGAGAATGTTGTATACAATAATAGCAATATTGTTTGAAAAATACTGTGAATAACTAAATTATTCTGAGTATTATAAATACTCAAATCAACTTCAAAGGATCTATGAAATAACATGCTATTCACTTCCAGAAAAAGAATTGATTAGTATATGGTTTTGCATATATATGTATATGTGTGCAAATACATACATTGTATAGATAGATACAGATATATAAAATACATACATTTGTGTGTGTGTGTGTGTGTGTGTGTGTGTGTGTGTGTGTGTGATGCTAGGGTGGGGAGGGAGACAGTTCAAAAGTTAAAATGTAACCAAAAAAAAAAGTCATTTAATTTTAAAAAGAGTTCCACAGGGAATGGTTTGGAAGGATTGGAGAAAAACTAGAAAAAGGTATAAATAATAGATTGAGGGATGTGAAGAAACTGGAGGATCCCTTGGGCAGCAGGACAATTAGGTATCTCAATGATAATCTACAATGAGACTAAGTTACAAGTAAATAATTATCCTACTCATGCGTTCCATGGAAATAAGATGAAATATAAGTTAACTGAAGCATCTTCTGCATCACTTTGAATTTTCTTTTTTCCCTTCAAATATTTTCAATGGACTGAGTAATCCTAAATAAAGTTGTAAAGCAGTGTGGTAGAGGGGAAGGGCACTGGGTATGGACTAAAGGTAACTGTTTAAAATATGTCACTTCCTCTTTCTGGCCCCAGCTTCCTTGTGTATAAAATCTTTTCCTATCCTATATGATTTTTTTTTTTTTTGCTGAGGCAATTGGGGTTAAGTGACTTGCCCAAGGTCACACAACTAGGAAGTATCTGAGACAAGATTTGAACTCAGGTCCTCCTGACTTCAGGGCTGGTGCTCTAACCATTGCACCACCTAGCTGCCCCGCTATATGATTTTTTTAAGCTTCAGTTTCCTTATATATGAAAGAAAGATAATTGTCCTAGTATTGCCTATATCACTGAGTTGTCATGAGGAAAACATTCTGTAAATTTTGAAGTGACATACAAGTGTGATTTGTTATTACTACTGTTTAATTATTAATTTCACATATAGCATTGTTTTATAATACTATACCATATAACAAATATATTGTAAAAATAAAATACATCAAATTATATTTTGCTACCAAAAGATATTAATATACACCTTCAGCTGCAATGAATGAGATGGTTTGCAGAACCATTCATTTTCTTAGAGACCAATACAATGAGAGGAAGTCTTCCTTTATGATGCTAAACAATAGATGAAAACATTTTAATTTGTGTTTTTCCAGAATAAAAATTTGTCATTTTCCAGAATAGCCAAAAAGTAACCATTTGCGATGGTTCACTTTTGCCCTAAAAATGAGGAAAAGCACCATTCCTTAAGTTCTTTATAGGACAATTGCCATATATTTGGGGAAACTGGACCCAGAAATGTGTGCAGACCAATGCTCACTCCTCAACTAATGGGTTTATCAAGTTTCATGGGGCACTGAGAAGTTCTGTCACGTTTCAGGTTACATAACCAATATATAAAAGAGCCTGAGATTTGAATCCAGGTCTTTCTGACTGCAGGGTCAGCTCTCTATCAACTTAGGTAAATGGCAACAGATTAAAGTTGTTATATGGATTTAATCTTCCATGATTACAATGAGGGAAATCTAAAATTTACAAAACCATTATTTTTTAAAGACTAACACAAACATAAGAGCAAGTATTCAGGGGTGGACTAGGCAACAGCCTGATTTCAGACGATAATAATAATAGCTCACATTCATATAATACTTTCATTTTTTCCCTCTTCACCTGGATCTTGGAGAATCCCTCTGCTCCTTTAAGATACAGCTTAAGCACTCTCTGAAGCCTTTCTGATTCCTATATACTGCAACCGCTGGTTACTCCCTCCATACCACTTTTTTTTTTTGCTTTTTGCTGAAGCAATTGGGGTTAAGTGTCTTGATCAGGGTCACACAGCTAGGGAATGTTAAGTGAGACCATTTTAGAACTCAGGTCTTCCTGACTTCAGGGCTGGTGCTCTATCCACTGCGCCCCGTAGCTGCCCCCCTCCATACCACTTTTGCTGAAGTAATTTTAGGGCATTGTATTTCCTCCATTTTATTATTTATTGATCCTTATTTTGTGTAGGTGTCCTTATTGTTTTTCCTGCTAAAAGGCGTGCTGCCTGAGAGTGGGCATTGATTCATTCTGCAGTTCTGTATCTTCAGCATGTAGTCATTTCTAACCCATATCACCACTTCTGTCCCCTTTCCTTCTTATCCCTGAATATAAGTTTCAGACAAATAGATCCTCTTTTGGTTCTTTTTACACTTGGACCTTTAAACTCTCTCAGTCTTTCCATCCCCCTCAATGATTTTTGGTTGAAAACTCTGAAGTAACATTACTTTGCTTTTTCAATGAGGCAATTCTAGCTCCTTTGTCTGAGAATGGTTAAAAAAAATGTTCTCAGTCCATGGTCTTTTTATGTTAGAATATTTGGATATTTTCTTGTTAGAACATTGTTTTCATATCTTCAACTTTCCTTGCACATATTTAGTTGCTTATAAGTGCTTGATAATTGATTGAAGCAGCAGTGGGCTATTCTTGTAGTGAAAAGGAGATTGTCTGGGGGCAGCTAGATGGAGCAGTGGATAGAGAACCAGCCCTGAAGTCAGGAAGTCCTGAGTTCAAATCTGACCTCAGACACTTAACACTTCCTAGCTGTGTGACCCTGAGCAAGTCACTTAATCCCAATTGCCTCAGGAAAAAAGCAAAAACACTAAACAGAAAATGAGGTTGTCTTTCATTGTTGAGGAGGCCCAATGACATCAGGAAGGTGATGTCTTGCCTTGCAAGTGAATTGGATTGAAGTGAGTCACGGCTATGCAAAGTTGCCAGCCTCCATCTCTTCTATAGAGACTCATTGGGGTCTGGTGGCCAGACTAGGCAAGATGACTGGTGATGGCCACCAGATAAGGCACATGAACAGCCTAGAAAGGCACCAGAGGAAAGGCTTCAGTCATTGTGTGGATCTCGTCGGGAGGATTTACACAAAGCTATGGAGACAAGAGTCACTAAAGCTAAGAAGGCATCACTAGAGGGAGCATGAATCCATCAAACATCAAAGCCTGTACATAAGCAACTGCTGACATGTTTCACCTCTTTTGGGGAGGATACCTGGACATCAAGAAGCCATCAGAATCCTCTCCCCTCTCTCCCTGTTGTAACCTCACTGTTAAGGGGCAATCCTATTCATTCCAAGTGATACTTCCTTCCACAGCACTGTTCATTCTAAATATCCAATGGGCAGAACATCTTCCTTTCTCAGAAAATAGCCAAAGTCTGACCACAGATCACATAAGAATAATATTTCACAACTGTACAGAACTGAATAATATTCCTAGCATATTTACATCCCTGTTTTCATTGAACCCTGACAGAAACATCTAAGGTGAATAGGACAAATCTGATAATAATAATGCCACATTATATGACACTTTAGCAGTAACACAGCTCCTTCCTCACAACAGCCCCATGAAATTTAAGTTTGACAAATGAGAAAAGTGACTGGGAGAACTTCTCCCTTGCTCAATTTAACACAATTAGTAAATGGTGTGTAGAGCTAAGACTGACACCCGAGCCTTTTGGCTTGTAATTCATAGCCCTTTTCAGTCCCCCCCCCATCTATGACTTTTAGGTCTTTTTAATCTTTTATTTATTGTTAGAAATGTTTCCCTCAGCCTAGGAATTTTTAGCAATCATTTCAGCAGACCTTTATCTCATCTTCTCAAGCTTCTTCTCACCAAGAATGCTCCATAATCTATTCTTCTCCTGCCCTCAGCCATGTAATAAGATGATCTGGCCTTGACAAAGTAGAAGTAGGCCAGCATTGACACGTACCGCTTCTCCCTTTCCTGCCTAGCTTAGCTCTCTTTCAGCCAAGACATTGGCCCAGATTTGGAAATACTGTTGCAGGTTTTGGATTCAGAATCCTTGGAAAAACCTCAGGGACCTGAGGGATTACAGTGTGTTTCAAGGTTCGTAATTTGTGCCAGGAGACCCTTGCAATTCCTTGAAGATAAAATGAAAATCTTGTAATCTTTGTACAGTCTCCCTATTATTTTTAGGATGCATACCCTCCTCTTCTATGTATCTTATCAATTCCTCCAAGGGGCCTTTCCTACTCTCTCTCTCTAGCTCCTAATGCCTTTCCCCAACATCTATTTTGTATACACTTATTTGTGTACATATTGTTTCTGCTTATAATATATGAAATCCTTAATGGCAGGGACTACTTTAGTAATCTAGGGTCCCTAGCACCTGTCACAATGCTTGACATACAGTAGGTACTTAAGAAATGCTTATTGATTGCTTGACTTGTCCAGGCTCACAGAACTATTAAGCATCTAAGATCAGCAATTTACCCACTATATGATCCTGCTTCTGAGGTCACAGACACTAAATCATAGGATTTCTGCCTCTTGTCAAGTTAGAGAGGGCTGGTAATATGTTGGTTACAGAACCCCACGTGGGACTATGAAGAATTCTTTTCCCATACCCTCTCCATTAGAAGCGAATGTTAAAGCTCCGAGTTCATATGATGGTATCTCTGATTCCCTTTGGCTGGGAACTCAGAGTCTCTAAAATATAATAGCCTTTTAAATATAGTGCTTCCAGTTCAGGTTTTTTTCAAATTAATTCAATTTATTGGTTTGTTTTTAATCTGTCAATAAGGAGAGGATAGCCACTGCTCTAAGGAGCATCCATATATGGTCAATCAGATTTTCTAATATGACCAAGGTCAAATTGGCCACTATCTTCCTTTTATTTTTGAGCATTGAGCTTTTTTATTATTGGGGGGAAAGAGAACAACAGTATGGAAGGAGATCATAGGCAAGGTCATGAAATAAGGCTTTCACTGCTTCCATTTGCTTAATCTTACGTCATATATGGAATAAGAGCTAGAAGTCAGGAATGGGGCAGCAGGTGCCAATCCCATCTTGGTTTTCTGCTTATTTTGCTGTTATTCCTAGAATGTTTTATTCACACAGGGTACTTCCAGCAAATATGCCAGCATCAAAGCTAACTTCCTTCCCTCTGTTCCCATTGTCACATTTCACTTAATGAGCCTGGGTAAGGAGTCAAGCATCAATAAAGCCCCCAAAAGATTCCAGTTAGAGGTTTGTAAGGGAGGAAAAAGAAACCAAATCACTCATTTCTGTACTCAGGAACAAGGATTTCGTAGTGGGGAGGGGGGGAGAAGCAGAAGAATCATGTTTTGCTATTTATACCAATATTGTTCCCAGCTGTGACAGACCCTGCCCCTCTCCATGAAAATGCATTTAATATAGCCCTATAGCACCTGCCACCGAAGGGATGAGCTCTCAGCTAACCTCCCTCCTTCATGGAAACTGGGCCTTATCCCAACAAATCAATGACTCCATTATCCTTATGCTGAATTTACAGTTACTGATTTTTAATCAATCCTATTTTACAATCATTCCTCCCCTCAAAACAATTTTTATCAGCAACAAGCCAAAGGCTATGGGGATTTGGGGTGAAGGGGAAGGAATCCTTTTTTTTTTTTTCATGGAAGGACCATATTAGCAATCACATTAGGTATGGGGGGGGATGCAGGAGGAAAATGTGACGCAGATTTTTTATCTTCTCTTACAAATTCTGTGTTCTTCTACTAATGTCTGAAAAAGTGGCCAGAAACAGTTTCTATAGCAACACACACCAGCAATTTATTTGAGTATCTCTTTATGGGATAATACAGCTTTCCACCACATAGGGGCATCAGAGCCAATCACTACGGTTCTTGCAATGGTCTGCTGGAAAGCCAGGCTGTCCAGCTGCAAAATTGTTGCAGGAAGATTCCTCCTAGAGGTCAAAGGGTTTCTCTGCTTGGATCATCTAAGGGAACAATCTTAAATGCTCACCGTGGTTCTCAAATTTATCATAACTTGGCAAGAGACAAGTATGGTTAAGGAACAACCACATAGTCCTTGATAGGCCTCCCGAAATCAGGGAAGATTGAGCTGTATTGCCCAGAATTATTGATGATGCTGTCACTGATGGCATGCCCATGTCTTACCAGGTCCTACATATGTAACTTTGCTCCTCTGCAGAGTCATCTGCCACCTCCTTAGTGATGGCACAAGAGAAGGTTTTCTCACCTCAAGGCCAGAAGGGCCAGTTTTGTTAAGCAGATGAAATACTCTCAGAGAAGACCACTCACAAAAACACATTGGCTCAGAGGGATTTGCATCTAGAAAAAAATACAATTTAAAATAATCTCTTTTCTTGAATTAAAAGCTTTATGTATCTTGGGTGAACATATATATCATGTTGTTCAAATATGCACACGGCACAAAGTTGGAAGCAATAGCTAATACAATGAACAACAGAATCCTGATTCAAAAAGATCCTGCCAGAATGGGGCTGGACTAAAACAATGAAACTCAATAGGAAGGAAAGATACTAACATTTATTAAGTGCCTATTATGTGCCACACATTGTGCTAAGCACTTTACATTTGATCCTCACAACGACCCTGTGAGGTACATGCCATTAGTTTCCTCAGTTGTAGAATGAGGATAATAAGACAGACAATGGTTAAATGGCTTGTCCAGAATCATACAGTTAGCAATCAGAGGCCATATATGAATTCAGTTTGTCCAGCCTCCAGGCCCAATACTCTATCCCTTGTGCCACCTAGCTGCCTCTACAGATAAATGTAAAGCAGGAAACATACATTTTTGAAAAATCAACTATATAACCACGCTCTTAGATTTGGAAAGTACCTGAAAGATCATTTAGGCCAGCCCCCTAAAATAACACATGGATCCTTTCTACAAGATTCCTGATCGATAGCCAACATTTGTAATGTCATCAAACTCTTGCTCACAGGCAGTCTACCTCCTTCTTGAAAGATGGCAGCCAAACCAGACTTCCCAAGAGGTCTCTACTCCATGCTTTACCACAGAGTAAAGCAATCCTTGAGGAGGCCATCTGGATCTGGCTTATTTAGAAGAGGCTTTGGGAATGTAACAGTGTATGACCAGACACGTACATATTGACCTTACCATCCAGAAAAAAAGTGCCTAGGCCTTGGGATTGAGAAAAAAGCATTGGTAAAGAATGTTTCTGAAATGGGCTACATCTTTGAAAATCACTAAACCTTAGTTACAGGGTATCAGTAAAATATGAAAAATAGGTTGATAATGACTATAGAACTTACTTCGCAGGGTTTGTTGGTAAGTTCAAATGAGAATTTTTATGAAGCTTTTTTATAAACTTTAAGATATTATAAAAATGTCATCTCTAATTGTCATTATCATTCCTAATCCTACTGTTCAATCAACAATTTTTTATTAATTACCTATTATGTACAAAGAGCTGTTTTAAGTGCTGGGGACATTGAAGAAAAAGAGGAAATAATCCCTGTTCTCAAAGAATTTACATTCTATCTGGAAGACACTCTAAGTATATTCAAGTAAGTAAACACATATAAATATAGAAAAAGTATAACTTAAGGGATATTGGTGGCTTTGTCTATCCTCAAAGTTAAGGAGGAGTGTACTAGACCAGTTGGACCAAAGCCCTTGGAAAGGGTTAAATAGACTTGGGAGCAGATGCTTTTGGGATCCTTCTCAGGAGACTGAAGATGAGGAGTGTGAAACCCTAGAAGGGGGGTATAGGCACTAGCAGTTGGGAAGGCCCTAAAAAGACCTCCTCTACCCAGCTTCCTCAGGACAGACTGTGATAATCTTATTATTAGTTAAATAATAGCTGTTTATTTTCAAAATATATGCAAAGATAGTTTTCAACATTTACATTTGCAAAACTGTGTTCCCAATTTTTTTCCTCCTTTTCTCCCACCCCTCCTCTAGACAGCAAGTAATCCAATATATGCAAAATATGTGCAGTTCTTCTATATATTTCCACATGTATCAGGCTGCACAAGAAAAAAAATCAGATCAAAAAGGGGAAAAAGAGAAAGAAAACAAAAAGCAACCAAACAACAACAAAAAAGGTAAAAATCCTATGTTATGATCCACATTCAGTTCCCACAGTCCTCTCTCTGAGTGTAGAGGACTCTCTCTATCTCAAGTCTATTAGAATAGACCTGAATCACCTCATTATTGAAAAGAACCAGGTTCAGCTGAGCTGATCATCACATAATCTTGTTGTTGTTGTATAAAATGTTCTCCTGGTTCTATTCCCTTCATTTATCATGTGACATTATTTTTAAGGGGAAATAACTAACCTGCTAGAATTTCACAAACCCTATAATCAATCAGTCAATTTATTAAGGGCCTACTTGGCCCTAGACCCTGTGTTAAAAGCTGGGGATCCAAAGACAAAAGGAAACCAATTCTTATTATTTGGAATAATAATTCAGGCTAAAAAGGGAAGAGGGGGTAACATGTCCACTGAAAGCTGTATAGAACATGCCTTGTGTTTTGCTATTACTTGGGGAACCAAGAAAGGTCTCTGACAGGAAGTGATACTCAATATGTGTTTGAAAGGGACCCAGTAATCTAAGATGCAGAGGTAAAAAGGATAGCATTTCAGGCATAAATGGCAGCCGAGGAATGGACACACAGAGATGGAAGAGAGATTGTTTTGTGTGAGGAACTGGTTGGAGAGCATGTGAAATGTGAAAAAAAACAAGAAATGAAGAGATAGAAAAAGAATTGGTCCAAGTTGTGAAGGATTTTAAGCTCTTAACAGGAGTTCCTTTTTGATCCCAGAGGTCAAAGGGACCTAATGCAGTTCACTGATATGTGATGTGATTAGATCTGTGTTTCCGGAAAAATCAATTTGTTGGCTATGTGGGGGACGGATTGGTGTGGGGAGAGAGGCTTGAGGCCGGCAGAGCAAGTAGGAGGTATTGCCATGGAAGTGATGAGGCCATTAACCAAAGTGTCTGAGTGGAAAGAAGATGTGTATGAGAGACATTGTTAAAATAGAAATAAAAAAACTCTAGGTGTGGATATCAAATTTTCATGGAACATGATGGAATTCAGCCAGCTTTTGATTACTGGGGTGTGGGTTTAAAAATCCCAGTTGTTTATTTTTTTTTCATGAGGATGGGGTTAGAAAGGAAGACGGGGGGCAGCTAGGTGGCACAGTGGATAGAGCACCAGCCCTGAAGTCAGGAAGACCTGAGTTCAAATCTGGCCTCAGTCACTTAATACTTCCTAGCTGTGTGACCTTGGGCAAGTCACTTAATCCCAATTGCCTCAGCAAAAAAAAAAAAAAAATAAGGAATATAGGCCATGGAGTGAATCCAGGAGCAGGTGCAAAGAACTTTAAAAAGCCCCTAGGCATGTCCACGGGCAAAGATCTCTATGATATACATCCCTGTGTCCATCTATGTTTGATGGCACAATGGAAAGAATTCTGGACCTGGAGTCAGAAAGATCTAGTCTCAGACAATTGCTAGTCATGTGACCCTGGGCAAGTTATTTAATTTGTGTTTGCCTCAGTTTCCTCATCTGTAAAACAGGGGTAATAATAGCACCTATTTCACAGAGTTCTTGTGAAGATCAAATGAGAGACTATTTGTGAAGTGTCAGGCACATAATAGGTCCTATATTGATGTTCTCCTTCCCTGCTTTCATATGTAGGAACTTCCTTCTATTTCGGCAGATCTCCACATGCTGCCCGAGACAAAGAGAGGTTAAGTGACTTGCTCAGAGTTACACAGCCAGGGTTCCCTAATTCTCTGGCACCAAGAACACTTCCTTGGCCTCCCTCTTTCCCTTTGCCTCCTATTTCTCACTCCCATCTCTGCATTTGTCATTTAGGAATACTGAGATCATGCAATGAGAGGGATATGTGGTCCGTGGTACACAAATATTTATACAATTGACTGCCACATGGTGCTCACAGGAAATGACAAAATCATGGGACCTTCATGTAAAGGTCATGCTTTTCACTTCCCTTGGGTTCAGAGACTTTCCCAAAGAACATTCATGGAGGCTATGCTCTGCCCAGATGCCCCCAGAATGAGGAAGCTACTGCTTGCTTTTCAGCTAGGGTACCTGGCTTAGTGTCCAATGAAAGAAAACAGGAAATACTGGGGAGTCTTTCCTGGTCAATGACCAACTCACACAGGGCCTGTGTTTCCTCAGGTGCAAAAGGAGGAGGTTCTACAAGATGATGTCTGAAGTTGAAATCTACAATCCTGTGACTTGGTGTCAAATCCACTCATCATTCCATAGCCTCAGTTGCCTCCTGAGGAAGGGTCAGACAGAAAGATTTCCATGGGCCCTTCCAACTCTACACCTTTTGCTTAATGAATCAAACAAGTCTTATTAACGGCCTAAGTGCTATGGATTCAAAGCCAAAAGTCTCTGCCCTGTAAAATTTATAGTAGATCCAGGGTTTACAAGATGTGTATGTAAATATAATAATATACAAACACACACACAATAACAATCTTCTAGTGCAATCTTCTAGTTCTCAAACTTTTGCTCTCAGTCTCCTTTTATAGCATTAAAAATTATTGAGGATGTGTTCAAAGAGTTGGTTTATGTACATATTTGTAGATATTTATCAAATTAGAATTAAAACTAATTTTGAATTTTTAGGCTTTTTGAAAGGGTTTCAGGGACACCATTCTCTGGATTATACTTCAAGAATCACTGTTCTACCTAGAGACTCGACTAAAAAATTACTAGAAACAATTCACAACTTTAGCAAAGTTGCAGGATACAAAATAAATCCACATAAATCATCAGCATTTTTATATATGACCAACAAAGCTCAGCAGCAAAAGATACAAAAAGAAATTCAATTCAAAATAAATGTTGATAGTATAAAATATTTGGGAATCTATCTGCCAAGGAAAAATCAGGAACTATACGAACTAAACTACAAAACACTTTCCACACACATAAAGTCAGACCTAGTCAATTGGAAAATCATCAAGTGCTCATGGGTAGGCCGAGCGAATATAATAAAAATGACAATACTAGCCAAACTAATTTACTTA
>JAJPUD010029916.1:0-13537 GCA_023553655.1 Myrmecobius fasciatus
CCCCAGAGCTGTGATATTTAGAGGACTTTGTCAGCACTTAAATTCTCTTCAACAGGTAGAAAAATTAAGTTTAAAATTTAGTAAAAATAATTGGTTAAAATAAGAAAGTAGCATTTGGTGTATAGTGAGAAAGTTCAACTTCTTCATATTGGTTCCATACAGCCCCATTTCAAATGAGATTCTTCCTGTCTTACTCTTTCCTGCTCCCTTCCCATCTCTTTACAAGTAGCTTCCTTAGCAAGGGCATCACAATGTCTTAAGAGTCTTTCCCCCCAGATGTGGTGAACTGAGGTATCTTTCCCCAACTAAATTTTTAAAAGTTGATTTGGGGGTACATATCTTGCTGCTTCTCCTAACTACCACAATTTCAAGTTATTACTCTTCTGTCCCCAAGAAGTTTTAAACCTTCATTGTAAAGTCATTTGACTTATCATAAAACAAATATCTGCTACAGATAACAGTTGTATGGCATTAAAAATATAAATATTGGTAAAATGTAACATCCTTTACCATCTGTATGGAATTCCTCTCACTTTTTGAGGATTTCTTCCATAAGAGTGACAAACATCTTTGGATTTTGTTTTATAATTTAGTTGATAATAATCACCCAGAAATTTGATAAACAAAACTATCATTGTTATACTGCATGCTTAATGAATACAGGGAAGATATTTTGTTAAAATGCATTTTATTCCATAAAGTCAAATGATTTCAATTTTTTTTAAATCAGCAAACAGCTAATATAGCAAAATTTTATATTTTTTATACATTTCAATCAATTGTGTGACTGAAATTGTTGTTTGTTGTAGATATTTTTAAAAAATGAAATCCTGTTTGCTTTTTTCTGATATTTTTAGGATACCTTCAAAAAAGGAACAGATTATTTTCATAAACATTTTATAGAGATGAGAAGAGAAAAATGGCTCAGTAGTTACTGTCTTCTTAATCACTTTTTTTCCCTAATAATATATTTCCTTTTTCAGACATTTGATACCTGACTCCTAATTTTTTTTTTTTCCTGAGGCATTTGGGGTTAAATGACTTGCCCAGAGTCACACAGCTAGGACACATTAAGTGTCTGAGGTCACATCTGAACTCAGGTCCTCCTGACTTCAGGGCTGGTGCTCTATCCACTGCGCCACCTAGCTTCCTCCTAAATATTTTCAAAATTGCCTCATTTCCAGCCAATTTCTTTTATTTTAAGAAAATTGTTCTACTTTAGCTGTTCTTCCCATAGCTACTTGTAAGGGACCAAAATGTTTGATGTAGTGATTATATTGTCATTGATAATAAAAATTGATTATTCTAGAAATGCTGATAGAGTTCTTCCTTTTTTTGTACTTTGTTTTCCAATTGGATATTACATTCAATTTCATAATATGCTTTTAGTATGCTCGTATTTAATTGGGTCTTATACCAAGCTTTCTGCAGGCTTATTGTTACTCCTCTGTTTTATGAAATGATTTTATTCACAATTTTCCATCTGCCTTCATAAGACTTTGCAAATCTCTTTATATTTTAAGTTGTCATTGTCATTGACTGCATTATTTTTCTACTTATCAAGCTAATCATGTATTTCCTGAGGACTCTTTTGACTTCTTTGTATAGTTATTGCTTTATATCGGGTAAACTTTTAAGACATGCTAATAGTGTCAATATCTTTTCATTTATCCATTACCCATTTTTAATGCCAAATATTGGAACTTAACACCAAGCTATATTTTTCATTGTCATTTATTCCAATGTGATATTGAACTTTCTTTTGTTTTAACAAATTAATTATCTGACATACTTGTAGGTGATTCAGAGATTATTTTCATATTCCCTGCTGTTTGATGTTTGTCATATATAGCATCATCCAACTCTTTTCTTGAATTAGATATAAACCTTCTGAAGTCTTTACCCTCTTTTGTTTCTTTACCTGAACAAAATTTTCATATTTTTATATACATATATATGTATACACACATATACATTAGTATATATACATATGTGATACTTATATACATACACACATATGTGTATGATGACAAAGATGTTGATTCTTTTTGCCTTTAGGAACACAAAGAAACCAGATTTTACCAATTATTTATTGTTTTGTCAAGGATAATCTATAAGCCATTTTTAACCTCTATTGCATCTTTTTTCCCCATGATATCATATATAACCAAAAATGCTGTTTCAAGCCCCCCACATGTATTTATGTGTATGTCTCTCTACAGACACACACACACACACACATATATATATATGTATGTATGTATGTGCATATAGTGGGGTGAAGTTCAGAGAGTCAGAAGTAGAGCCAGAAGAAGAAGAATGAAGGATACTAAACCTAGATCCTTCCTCAATGTAGAGGTTCTGGGGGGAGAAAGACCAGGGAGAAAGAAAGGCTACGAAGGTTGAGAATGTTTTAGGGTGAGAAGATCTAGTGGGAAGAGAAGCTGAAGGTTATATGATGGGGTCAAGGTTTATAAATGGCTAAGAACTGGAATAGTTTCCAGGCAAGATGAATTGTAAGCTCATATGTCAGAGTCCAAGGTCTCAGGACCAAAGTATAAATTTTTGTAGGAAGGAATGAGGAGGATTGCCAGTGCCCAGACAGAATTGTTTGAAAATGGTCAGGAAGAGTCAGATATTGGAACTAAAAATGGACTTTTTAGCTTTGTATTATTCTTTAGACTTATAGCAACTACCAGTTCTATGTTGTAGATATACGCATTACAAAGATGTATCAGAATAAATCCAATACCACTACTAGATAAAGAAATCAAATTACTTGCTCCTTTGATGGTAAAATTATCATTTTCTTATGGAAAACTAGTAATGTGGAAAACTTTTGGAATAATTCAAGCCTAGAAGTAAGCTGGATTCTAAATACATACATAAAGGAAAACATCAGATGCAAATTAGAGGAGCAAGGAAGAAATTACCTTCATATCTAAGTATAGGAGACTAGCTTATGACCAAAGAATGGAGGATACAGAAGATAAAATAGATGTTTTTGATTATAAAATTAAAAGTTTTTTTGCACCAAAAGTCTCCATCCCCAATGAAGTTAATATTAGAAAGCTAAAATCTAAGTGGGAAAAATTTATTGGCAGTTTGTGATAGCACAATATAAAAGGAATTGATTCAAATTATACAAAGAGTATCCACATATAGATAAATGGCCAAAGATAGTTTTCTTTTCTTTTTTTAAAATATCCATTCCTTTTTAAATTTTTTCCTAATTATACATGTAGATCCATTAACATTTTTACAATAGTTTTTTTTTAATACATGCAAAGATAGTTTTCAGTCTTCACCCTTGCAAAACCTTGTGTTCCAAATTTCCCCCCTCCTTTACCCCCTCTTCTTTTCCTAGATAGCAAGCAGTACAATATAGGTTAAACATGTGCAATTCTTCTAAACATATTTCCACACTTATGCTGCAAAAAAAAAATCAGATCAAAATGGGAAAAAATGAGAAAGGAAAAAAAAACAAGCAAACAACTACCCCAAAAGTGAATGTACTATGTTATGATTCACATTCAGTCCCCCTAGTCCTTTTTTCTGGATGAAATGGCTCTCTCCACCATGAGTCTATTGGAACTGGCCTGACTTACTTCATTGTTGAAAAGAGCCAAGTTCATCACAATTGATCATCACATAATCTTGTTGTTGCTGTGTACAATGTTCTCTTGGTTCTATTCACTTCACTTAACATCAGTTCATGTAAGTCTCTCCAGGTCTTTGTTTTTTTAAAATTTTTTTGATTAATACTTTTTATTTGCAAAACATATGTATGGGTAATTCCTAGACATTAACCCTTACAAAGCTTTCTGTTACAAATTTTCCCCCCTACTCCCCACCCCTCCCCTAGATGGCAGGATATTCACTACATGATAATTATGTTAGAATACTTAAGAAATCGAATATATGTATAGTTATTGCATCATTTTTTTTGTGCAGGAGAAATCGTATTTACAAGAAAGAATAATCCGATAAAGGAAATATAATGCAAGCAAACCTCAATAGAGAACATGAAAATGTTATGTTGTGGTCCACATTTCACATCCCTCTTTCTGGGTGTATATGGCTCTCTTCACCGAACAATTGGAACTGGTTTGAAGCATTTCATTGTTGACGAGAGTCATGTCCATTAGAACTGATCATCATATAGTATTGTTGTTGCCGTGAATAATGATCTCCTAGTTCTATTCCTTTCGCTCAGCATCGGTTCATGCAAGTCTCTCCAGGCCTCTCTAAAATCATCCTGCTGGTCGTTTCTTACAGAGCAATAATATTCCATAACTTTCATATATCATAATTTATTCAGCCACTCTCCAATTGATGGGCATCCATTCAGTTTCCAGTTTCTAGGCACTACAAAAAGAGCTGCCACAAACATTCTTGCACATGTGGGGCCCTTTCCTTCTTTTATGATTTCTTTGGGATACAAGCCCAATAGAAACACGGCTGGGTCAAAGGGTATGCACAGTTTGATAACTTTTTGAGCATAGCTCCAAATTGCTCTCCAGAATGGTTGGATCTGTTCACAGCCCCACCAACAATGTATCAGTGTCCCAGTCTTCCCACATCCCCTCCAACATTCATCTTTATCTTTTCCTGTCATTTTAGCCAATCTGACAGGTGTGTAGTGGTACCTCAGAGTTGTCTTAATTTGCATTTCTCTGATCAATTGTGATTTGGAGCAGCTTTTCATATGACTAGCGATGGTTTTAATTTCATCATCTGAAAATTGTCTGTTCATATCCCTTGACCACTTATCTATTGAAGAGTGGCTTGAATTCTTATAAATATGAGACAATTCTCTATATATCTTAGAGATGAGACCTTTATCAGAACCCTTAAATGTAAAGATGATTTCCCAATTTGATGCTTCCCTCCTAATCTTGTCTGCATTAGTTTTGTTTGTACAGAAACTTTTTAACTTAATATAATCAAAATTATCTATCTGGTGTTCAATTAAGAGTTCCAGATCTTCTTTGGACATAAATTTATTCCATCTCCACAGGTCAGAGAGGTAAACTATCCCATGTTCCTCTAATTTGGTTATAACATCACTCTTTATATCTAGATCATGAACCCATTTAGATCTTATCTTGGTGTGCGGTGTTAGGTGTGGGTCCAGCCTTAATTTCTTCCACACTAGTTTCCACTTTTCCCAGCAGTTTTTGCCGAATAGTGAGTACTTATCCCCAAAGCTGGGGTCTTTGGGTTTATCAAACACTAAATTGCTAACATTATTACCTAGCTTTTCCTGATATCCTATCCTATGCCACTGATTGACTGCTCTATTTCTCAGCCAGTACCAAATGGTTTTGATGACCGCTGCTTTATAATATAATTTTAGATCTGGTACAGCAAGCCAACTTCATCTGTCTTTTTTTTCATTAATTCCTTGAAATTCTTGACCTTTTGTTCTTCCAAATGAATTTTGCCATTATTTTTTCTAGATTTGTAAAATAATTTCTTGGGAGTTTGATTGGTATGGCGCTAAATGAGTAAATTAGTTTGGGTAGTATTGTCATTTTTATTATATTCACTCGGCCTACCCATGAGCACTTAATGTTTTTCCAATTGACTAGGTTTGTCTCTAGGTCTTTCTGAAATCATCCCATTGATCATTTCTCATAGAACAATAATATTCCATTATATTTATATACTATAACTTATTCAGCCATTCCCTAACTGATAAGCATCCACTCAGTTTCCAGTACCAAAGGCAATTCTTCAAAGGCAAAAATCCAATCTTTTAACAAATATATAAAAAAATCACTATAATTAGAGAAATTTAAATTAAACTCTCTTTGAGATGCTACTTTATACTGATCATATTGACAAAGATGATAAAAAAAACAAATTTACAATATTGAAGGGGCTATAGAAATAGAAGCAAATTAATTCACTGTTAATAGAGCTTTAATTTGGTCTTCTCATTTTGGAAAGAATTTGAAACTATGACACAAAATTATTAAAGTGTACATATCTTCTGACTCAGTAAATCTCTACTAGGTCTTTGCCCTAAAGATATCAAAATAAAAGTGAAGGAATACACACACATAAACACATACACACAATTATAGCAACTCTTTTGGTAGTAGAAAATAGCTGGAGATTTAGGAGATACCTATTTATTGTAGGAGTGGATAAATAAATTATGGCATATGAACACAGATTATTATTATGCAATAAGAAATAATGAAGTGGTGTCAGTAAACTTAGAAGACCTTTATGAATTGAAACAGTGAAATGAGCAGAATAATTTGTGCAATAACAATATAATCAAGAAAAACAATGTTGGAACATTTGAGATATGAGCAATATGGAAATGTGTTTTGCTTGCCTGTGCAGATTTGTTATTAAGAGCTTTCTTTTCCTCCAGCCCATTAGAGGGGCAAGGGAGGACAAGGAAGACTACAGAGTAACCAACAAAAATGAAAGAAAGAAATGATGATCACTAAAATATATTTTTAAAATGTAGAGAAGGGAACAAAAGGAAGGTCAGAAAGAAGCAAAGACAAGCAGGATAATTTATATATATTTATAGAAAAACCAAACTGTATATGCATTTTAAGTACAATCCTATTATTTCCTTTCTATGTATATAGGAATTTCAATTCATTCGGCATTTTTTAAATTGAGAATTTTTAAAAATGTAAACTGAAAGCAGGATGAACAGTAGCAATCGCTAACATTTATATGGACCTTGACCATCTGTAGTCATATGAAAAGTTGCTCCAAATCACTATTGATCAGAGAAATGCAAATTAAGACAACTCTGAGGTACCACTACACACCTGTCAGATTGGCTAAAATGACAGGAAAAGATAAAGATGAATGTTGGAGGGGATGTGGGAAGACTGGGACACTGATACATTGTTGGTGGGGCTGTGAATGGATCCAACCATTCTGGAGAGCAATTTGGAGCTACACTCAAAAAGCTATCATACTGTGCATACCCTTTGACCCAGCAGTGTTTCTATTGGGCCTATATCCCAAAGAGATCTTAGAAGAGGGAAAGGGCCCCACATGTGCAAGAATGTTTGTGGCAGCCCTTTTTATAGTGGCTAGAAACTGGAAACTGAAGGGATGCCCATCAATTGGAGATTGGCTGAATAAATTATGATATATGAATGTTATGGAATATTATTGCTCTGTAAGAAACGACCAGCAGGATGATTTCAGAGAGGCCTGGAGAGACTTGCATGAACTGATGTGGAGTGAAACGAGCAGAACCAGGAGATCATCATACACAGCAACAACAGTATTACATGATGATCAATTCTGATGGACATGGCTCTCTGCAACAAAGAATTGTCTCAAACCAGTTCCAATTGTTCACTGAAGAAAACCATATACACCCAGAGAGAGGGAAATGAAATATGGACCACAACGTAACATTTTCATGATATCTATTGATATTTGTTTGCATTGTGTTGCCTTTCTCTGATTTTCTTTTTTTTTTTCTTGTAGATAGGATTTTTCTTGCATAACTTTTCAAGTATTTCAACATTATTAACATGTAGTGGACTTCCTGCCATCTAGGGGAGGGGAGGGAATTGGAGGTAAAATTTGTAATGGAAAGCTTTGTAAAGATCAATGCTGGGGAACTACCCATACATATGTTATACAAATAAAAAGCTTTAATAAAAAAAAAATTTATATGGCCCTTGACAATTTCCTAAGTCTTTACATAAACAGGAGAGGGATACAGAGAGGAAGCCTCTGTGTTCAATATAAATAGCTGTTATAAAATCACATATTTTATTCTTTAGATTAGAAGAATGGGGTCACTTTCTCCCTTAGACACAGAACACAACTGACAACATTTTGTACAATAATTGGATATCTGGTTTCCTCTGACAACTTTTGATTCTTCATCAGAGATCCGTTTGTAACCTAATGGCTGAGATTATGAGTAATGGATGGGGATGGGGTTAAGGGAGTAGAGAGTGTGGTCAGGAGCAAATCCTCTGAGAATGGCAAAAAGGGACAATAGTGTTCAAAAAAGAGAAGGGGGTAAGAAACCACATATGGAAAAAAGTCTAGTTTAGGTTGGTAATAATGGTAGAATTCAGTGAAGACACATGTAGACCTTGAAGATATCACTATTAACAACAATTGAGAGTTTACAATGAAAACACAGACTCATCAAGGCTACATTATTGACAGTGTTCTCTGCTTAATGTCAGAAAAGTGTGCAATGCATTTTAAAAGGTTTCCATAATTTAGTGGTTCCCTTATCTTTTTCTTTCTTTCTTTTCTATTCTAATCCCTTTATTTTATTTTTATTCTCAAAAATGCATGATTTTCAACATTCACCCTTGAAAAACCTTGTGTTCCAATTTTTTTCCTTTCCTTCCCCCACCCCCTGGAAATGCCATTCTTGCTCATATTTCTGGAATCTAGGTCCTCAGAAAGTGGTTCTGATATAACTTCTTTTTATACTTTTTTTTGGTAAAGGGAAGCACCAATTTTATTTATTTTAGAGGTGATGTCTTACAATTTAGGAGTAAAATAGCTTTAGCAGCTGATGGATTAAAGTGAGGAAAAAGATGACAGGGGATAATTCTGAACATTATGGTCCTGGTCCACATAAGAGGTTCATATCACCTGAACTGAGTGGTAGCAGTGTGAGAGAATAAGACATACATAAGAGAGGTCAAAAAATAGAAATGACAAGATTTAGCAAGGGGCTGAATAGGTGAGATGAAAGTTAGGAGTTATAAATTCATCAGGGCTGTCAGATTAGGTAACTGGGAGACTGATGGTATTCTTGACAATAAAAAGGAGGTTTAAAAAGTCTTCAGAAGAGAAGCGAGTGAAAATTAGTTCTGTCTTGGTTCATGCTAAGTTTGAAATGACCACAAGCACATCCAGTCTGTGGTGTTCAAAAGGTAATTGATAATGGGGAACAGAAGATCAGTAGAGAAATTAGGGGTAGAAATATCATTTTGGTAATCATGTGCAGAGATTAAAATTGAATTTATTGGAGCTGTTGAGCTCTCCAAGTGAGATAACATGAAGAGAAAAGCAAAGCGAACTCAATATTGAACCCTAAGGGATACCTACAATTAGTGGGCATAACATAATAAAAGATCTAGCAAAGGAAGCAAATAGTGGCCAGAGAACAACATCCCAAATACCTATAAGGGGCATGCTATCTAGAAATAGAAGGTGAATAACAGTGTTAAATGCTGTACAGAAACCAAGAAAGACACATTATGAAAAGATTAAACATGGAAATTAAGAGGTCACTGGTAAGTTTAAAGAGCCCAGTTTCATTTGAATAGTAATATTGGAAGCCAGATTGCAAAGGAGATAAAAGAGAGTAAGGAAAAAAAGAAAGAGGAGATATTTACTATAGACAATTTTCTCAAGGATTTTAGCTATGAAATGCAAGATAGATATGGGATTATAGCTGGTAATACTATGTTATATAGTCATTAAATATTGATGTCACATTTGAAAATAAATGATTTTAGCTGTTACATGGATTTCCTGAGATTATTATGAAATTTTCTTCAAAAAAGCAAGAAACTATAAAAACAGGATTTTGTTAAATTAAAGGAAAGGAAGTGATTACACAACACTAATGTAAATGAACAACTGCCATATTCTGGATCAATAAGCACTTTTTCACAATCATTATATATATATATATATATATATATATATATGTATGTATTTCTTCCTTACATATGATGAAAAAGATTTTTTAAAATAGTTTAAAATACACTCACAAAATGTGTGAAGTGACCCAAGCACCATAAGATTATCTAAAGATAATATTGGACTTACTTTAAGTTGTTGATTCTAGTTTCTGCAGCTTCTGTAATCTTTTTTGTTTCATCTTTCCATTGGTTGGTTGCCTTCTGTTGAGCTACTAATAGACATCTCAATTCAACAGTGGAATTGTGATTACTATCTCCCAGCTCTCTCAAACAAATTTCAAATCCATGCTCCTTTACTGAAAATTCACGTTCCATTGTGCTGATCTAGTGAACAAAATGAATATAGGGTTTTTCTTTTCATATACTCATAACTATAATGATCAATCATGTGAGCAAGTAGAGATAATCGCTGTGCCACAGATATTTTTCAGTTCATGATCAGTTCATAAAATTTGTTATAGTTGCTAAATTTCATAAATTGATCCAAAAATAGAAGGAATAAATTGATGAAGTGAAAATTCTTATGTATTTTGATCTTTCAAATCAATAAATACTTGTTAAGTGCCTATTAGGTATCATGTATACTAGGGGTTAGATGAATAAGAAGCCTTCTAGGAGCCTATATTCTTACAGAGATGATAAGATTTACACAAAGAACTGTCATACAAACTGGAATATGATTTATATATAGGAGTGGCATTAAAAAAGTGTTATATTAGAGTTAAAGTGGTAAAGAGAAATCCTTCTCTCTAGAGGATAAAGGAAGGCTTTATAGAGAAGGTTGCTTTTAACCTTAGCCTTGAAGGAGGGGAGGAATACAATATACAGGAAAAGGAATCAGGTAGATAAATTGGAAGATAGAGAATACACAAATGCATAGAAGTAGGAAAATGGGAGGAGGAGACATATTGAGTATGAATTACAAACACGTAGACAAGATACATAGTTGAAAATGTGAAGAAGAGCAGTATGAGATAAGGCTAGAGTAGGAAGACCTTGGATACTAAGGTATGTGGACATACCTTAGTGGAGTTGTTTTGTAAGTAATAGGGAATCACTGAGATTTAGAAGTGACATGATCAGAACCATACATGGTGAAAAGAAGGACAGAATGGTTACTATGAATCCTGAGGGCAGAATTGAAGTAAAAGTCAAGAGTTACCTAGTCAAAGTAGTAGAAAGCAGCAAGATTAAGAATCTGGATAGGAGGCCTGTAGTGATGTGCACAGGGGAGAAGAACAAGCATGAATTTCATCCAGGGGTGCAATGTGAATATCAGGACCTGGGATTTAAACCTAGAATAATGAAACATGCAAGAAAAGGAGCTTTCTGGATGGTTTGAAGTTCCCAGATAATGAAGGTCCCAGAGCTTTTAAAAAAACCTTGTCTGGAAGACTAACCAGGATGTTGGAGTATAAGAAACCGTGAAATTCAGTTTGACTTACATTTTTCTGGCCAATCATTTCAGATTCAATCTACAAAAAAAAGTGTCAAGGGAATAAGCTGTGAAGCAGGGATGAGCTAGAATATCAAAATCCAATGCTCTGAGCCGTGCTAGCAGTTTGGATGCTTGGGGATAGTGAGAGACTCAGTATTAGGTGTAGCAACAAATGGTTATCACAGAAGGACCAGGAACGTGGATCCAATATTCAGAACTCAGGGTTAGGCCAGAGGTGCTGAGAAACCCAGAGTAGATAGTTGGGAAAATGACAAAAAGAAGGTTTTTATGAGGTCAAATATGCTTAGGCTCCAGACCCAGATATAGAATACGGCTCTAAAATATCTATAGGCAAAGCCATAAATAAAAACACAACTTGTCCAAAAAAAAATCAATGACAATGAGAAATGATGCAAATGTTTAAAAATGATATTATAAATGAAGTTGGAAAGATGGAGGGAAGAGTTGGAGGAGAAAAACCATGGTAGAGAGTCTAACAGGGAGAATTGATGGCTTGGTACAAGAGGTATAGAGCCCTGCCCAAGTAGAGGACTGACTAGGTATTGGAAGGTTCCAGAGAGAATGTAGTCATTTCATGAAATAAGAAACACTAAAATGGCAACAGGGGATTAGGAAAGTGGAGAAATCTGTGGAGTATCTTGCATCACAAATAACTGATACTGGAAGGCATAGGTAGAAAAGACAGTTTAAGAATCACTGGACTACCTGAGAGCTATAAACAAAAGGAAAACCTGGACATCATATTCCAGGAGGTGATAAAATAAAATTGTCCGTGTATTTTAAAACCAGAGGGCAAAGTGAAAATATGGGAACTCCACCCGTCATTTCCTAAGGAAAGCCCCAAGGAATTCCCAGCAACGCCATGGCCAAAATCCAAAGCTTCTAGGATGAAGAAACAATACTGTAGGCAGCTGAAGAAAAGACATTCGAATACCAAGTAGAAACCAAGTAGAAACAGGAAAACACAAAATTTAGCAACTTCATCTATAAAAAGATGGAGATCACAAAATACAATATTCTGGAGGACAGAAAAGTATGAACCTTGAATAACTGAGTATGGTCCTATAGCGGGAAAATGGATCTTTAATGAAGTAGAGAGTTATCTAATATATTACCTTCATAGCACAGCTTCAATTGCTTTCTCAAAAATGCCAAGCTGCAAAATGACAGGAAAAGTTAATGATGAATGTTGGAGGGGTTGTGGGAGGGCTGGGATACTGATGCATTGTTGGTGGAGCTGTGAACGGATACAGCCATTCTGGAGAACAATTTGGAGCTATGCTCAAAAAGTTATCAAACTGTGCATACCCTTTGACCCAGCAGCATTTCTATTGGGCTTATATCCCAAAGAAATCATAAAAATAGGAAAAGGCCCCACATGTGCAAGAATGTTTGTGGCAGCCCTTTTTGTAGTGGCTAGAAACTGGAAATTGAATAGATGCCCTTCAATTGGAGAATGGCTGAATAAATTATGGTATATGAATATTATGGAATATTATTGTTCTGTAAGAAATGACCAGCAAGATGATTTCAGAGAGGCCTGGAGAGACTTACATGAACTGATGCTGAGTGAAATGAGCAGAACCAGGGTTCGAGCCAAGATGGCGGAGTGAAAAGGTGACATTCTGCCTCTCCTCCGATCTTCTCTCAAATCAACAATAAAATAAGCCTCTGAACTGATCTTCAAGTCAACGAACTCAGAAATATTTGGGCACGGCTCTCTGGATAACTTCATATCAGGTTAGTCGGACTCGGACAGTGAGATAAATAGACAACAACTGTGCAGGCCGGAAGTGAGGGTGGGACTCTGCTCGGCTCACCGTGGAAGAAATTCCAAACTCCAAACTCCAAATTCCAAACACCTGGAGTTTATCTGAGGCACTCGGGACACTCTGCCCTGATTGGGGACAGGTGTTCTGGCAGACTTGCCTTGTTTAAGGAGTAATTCGGACTTAGTCCTAGCCCCCACCGGCCCAGCACCTTAAGTCAACTCGCAGAAATGCCCCAGGGCAAAGCGTCTTCAGCAGAGGTTTTTTTTTTTTTTTTCCCCTACCTTAAAGAGATATCCACTCTGTCTAAAAAAAAAAATGATGAAGAAGCAAAAGAGAGCTCTCACCATAGACAGCTTTTATCAAGACAAAGAAACGACCTCAGATACAGAGGTTTCTTTAGACAAAAATCCAGAAAAAAACAGCAACGACCATCACTGGTCCCCGTTTCAAAAGGCCTTTCTGGAAGATTGCATAAAGAACCTCAAAAGAGAGCTGGAGGATAAATGGGAAAATAAATTGAAATCAGTGCAAGAAGGATACAGTATCTTGCAAGAAGGATATGATGCTCTGCAAAAGAGATATGAAAAAGACACCAATTTATTAAAAAATAAAATTAGTGAAGT
>JAJPUD010029917.1:0-13537 GCA_023553655.1 Myrmecobius fasciatus
TGGAGAGACTTACATGAACTGATGCTGAGTGAAATGAGCAGAACCAGGAGATCATTATACACGGCAACAACAGTACTATATGACGATCAATTCTGATGGACATGGCTCTCTTCAACAATGAAATGTTTCAAACCACCTCCAATTGTTCACTGAAGTAAGCCATATACACCCAGAGAGAGGGATGCGCAATGTGGACCACAACATAACATTCTCATACTCCTTGATTGATGTTTGCTTACATTGTGTTTCCTTTATCTGATATATCGTTTGTGTAGATAAGATTTTTCTTGCACACCAATGATAAGTTTGGAAATATGTATACATATATTCGATTTGCCAATATTTTAACATAATTAACATGTAGTGGATATCCTGCCATCTAGGGGAGGGGTGGGGAGTTGCGGGGAAAAATTTGTAACGGAAAGCTATGTAAGGGTTATTGTTGAAGAATTACCCACACATATGTTATGCAAATAAAATAAAAATTAAAAAAAAATTAACCTATTGTTGATTTGGGTCTTTAGGTTTTGATCTTACCTAACTTTTACAGATCCAGAGGGACTGGGAATGGAATGGATAAATTATAAAAGGAAAAGCTATTTGGTTAATCTCTACCATGAACTACAGAAAGACTTCATGAAGTCTGGAAAATAGATCTAGGAGAGACAATCTAAGGATTATTGGACTTCCTAAAAGCCATGATGAAAAAAAGAACCTAGACACTATCTTACAGGAAATCATGAAAGAAAATGATGTTTTAGAATCAGAAGTTAAAGTAGCTATCAGAAGAATTCACCAATTACCTCCTAAAAGAGACCCCAAAATTAAATCCCCAAGAAATATCGTGGCTAAATTTCAGGACTATCACACCAAGGAAAAGATATTGCAAGCAGCTAGAAAGAAAGAATTCAAATACTGAAGAACTGTAATTAGAATTACACAAGGTCTTGTCAGCTTCCACATTAAAGGGTCAAAGGGCCTGGAATCAGATATTCTGAAAGGCAAAGGAACTTGGATTACAACCAAGAATAAGCTATACAGCTAGAATGAGCATTATCCTCCAGGGAAGAAGATGAACATTTAATGATATAGGTGAATTTCACCTATTTCTAATGAAAAGACAGATCTGAACAAAAAAATTGACCTGCAAACACAGAATTCAAGAGAAGCATAAAAAGGTAAAAAGGAAAGACCTCTTGAGAACTATATTTTTACTATCGGTATACTTAGAGAATGGGGGTAGAGTTTAATTTTACTTTATAATATGAAAAAGAAACTGGAGGTGGAAAGAGGATCATCCTGGAAAAAGAGGAAAAATGAGGTAAAATAAAGTAAAAAAAGAGGTTAAAAATAAGGTAAAAATCTCATGAAGAGGCAAAGAAAACCTAATATAATTGAGGGGAAAATGGGAGGGATATGAGCACTGTGTGAATCTTACTTTCATCAGACTGGGCTCTAAGAGAGAATATTAGACATATTTGGTTTCACAGAGAAACTTGTCCCACCTTGTAGGGAAGTGGGAAGGAAAGGAGGAAAAGAAAAGGAAAGACTAATAGAAGGGAAAATAGAAGAATCAGGGGAAAAAAGTAAAAAAAGGGGGAAAGGCTCTAAAGGGGGGAAGACTGTTTCGGGGAGGTGGTCATCAAAAGCAGAATACTGGGGAGAGGGAAAGGGAGAAAGGGGAAAAAGAAAAACATAACTTGGGTATATAAGATGGCAGGAAATAGAGAATCAGTTATTTTAACTGTGAATGTAAATGGGATGAACTCTCTCATTAAGCGGAAGCAGAGAGCAGACTGGATTAAAAACCAGAATCCAACAATATGCTGTTTACAAAAAACATCTAAAGCATAGAGACACATACAGAGTGATTGTAAAGGGCTAGAGCAGAATCTATTATGCTTCAGGTGAACAAAAAAAAATGCAAAAATGTAGCAATCCTGATCTCAGATCAAGTAAAAGCAAAGATAGATCTAATTAAAAGAGATAAGGAAGGAAACTATATTTTATTAAAGGGTACCATAGATAATGTAGCAATATCAATACTAAATATATATGCACCAAGTGGTATAACATCCAAATTCCTAGAGGAGAAGATGCAAGAAGAAATGGACAGCAAAACTACACTAATAGGGGATCTCAACCTTGGTCTCTCAGGTTACTTTTTTCTCAGCAGTCCATGGAACTTATACAAAAATTGATCATGTGTTAGGGCATAAAAACATCAAAATTAAATATGGAAAGGCAGAAATAATACATGCATTTTTTTTCAGATCATGATGCAATAAAAATCACATGTAATATAAGGCCAGGAGAAAATAGACCAAAAGTTAATTGGAAATTAAATAATCTAATCCTAAAGAATGAATGGATGAAACAGCAAATCATAGACACAATAATTAAATGCAGGAGAATGACAAGGAAACAATATACCAAAATTTGTGGGATAAAGCCAAAGCGATTATAAGGGGTAATTTTATATCTCTAGATGCTTACTTGCATAAAATAAATGAGATCAATGAATTGGGCTTACAATTAAAAAAAAAAAACTAGAAAAAGAACAAATTAAAAACCCTTAATTAAATACCAAATTAGAAATTCTGAAAATAAAAGGGGAGATTAATAAAATTGAAAATGAGAAACTATTGAATTAATAAGTAAAACTATGAGTTGGCTTTATGAAAAAAACAACAAAATAGATAAGCCTTTAGTTAATTTAATTAGAAAAAGGAAAGAAGAAAATTAAATTGTTTGTCTCAAAAAGGAAAAGGGAGAACTTTCTACCAATGAAGAGGAAATTAGAGCAATAATTAGGAGTTACTTTGCCCAACTTTATGCCAATAAATTTAATAATCTAAATGAAATCGAGGAATATCTATAAAAATATAGATTGCCCAGGTTAACAGAAGAGGAAATAAATTCTTTAAAGAGCTTCATTTTAGAAAAAGAAATAGAACAAGCTATTAATCAACTCCCTAAGAAAATATCTCCAGGGCCAGATGGATTTACATGTGAATTCTACCAAACATTCAAAGAACAATTGATTTCAATACTATATAAACTATTTGAAAGAATAGGGAAAGAGGGTATACTACCAAATTCCTTTTATGATACAGACATGGTGCCGATAGCTAAACCAGGTAGGGTGAAAACAGAGAAAGAAAATTATACCCCAATTTCCCTAATGAATACTGATGCAAAACTCTCAAATAAAATATTAGCAACAAGATTACAGAAGGTCATTCCCAGGATAATACGCTGTGACCAAGGAGGATTTATAACTGATGCTAAGTGAAATGAGCAGAATCAGGAGATCATTATCCACGGCAATAAGACTATAAAATGATCAATTCTGATGGACGTGGCTCTCTTCAACAATAAGATGATTCAAACCAGTTCCAATTGTTCAGTGATGAAGAAAGCCACATACACCCAGGGAGAGGTCTGTGGGATCTGAGGGTGGACCACAACATAGCATTTTCATACTCTGTTGATGTTTGCTTGCATTTTGTTTTCCTTCTCAGGTTTTTTTTTTCCTGTAGATCCTACTTTTTCTTGTACAGCAAGATAACTGTATAAATATGTGTGTGTAACATATTTAGGGTTTTATATTTATCACATATTTTAACATAATTAACATGTATTAAACTTCCTGCCATCTAGGGGAGGAGGTAGGGGCAAGGAGGGAAAAATTTGTAACAGAAAGCTTTGCAAAGGTCAGTGTTGAAAAATTATCCATGCATATATTTTGCAAATAAAAAGTTTTAATTAAAAAAAGACTTCATGAAGTAAAGATGAAAAAAAAAAAAAGAGCAACATGGCCATTGGAAGCTCTGCAGGTGTGACCACTGTGTAAGCTCAGTGAATAAATATATCCTGTCAGGGTCCTTCTGAAATTTGAATGCTACACATTCAACATCTGATAAATGGTACACAAGTTAGCTGTATGACCTTGGATGAATTATTTTGCCTATCTAGTTTTTGGTTTTCCTATCTAGATCTTTTAAAGGAAGTCATCACTGCAACCCACATGGCTGTCCAATCCTTTTTGCCTTGTCTTAGAAGCAATAATAAAGCAAATTCTTTGTTTCTGTTGCCTGGTGGAGAAATGGGGAGATAAGGGTTAATTGAATATTGTGATTAAAAGAAAAATGAAATGTATTATATACAAGGCTCTCCACAAAATTAAAATAGATTTAGGGAGTTCTAGATAGAAGGTCATGGAGCCCAAGGACGAATATAAAAGCATTGCATGGATCCTTGAGACCAATGCCAGGAAGGCTAAACCCCAGAATAAGTTGAGGTTTGTGAAATCTGCCAAATTCAACGAAATTTAAAAAAAAAAAGTTTTTAACAAAAAATTTTTGTTTTTTAAAGATTTTTTTTTGGCAGGGAGGAAGTAGGGTGTGACAAGAAAACAGGCCTGTTGATTGAGATGGATCAGGGTAATTTTAATGGAAAAATTGGGTCTATCCAGCAGCTATTTTGCTGATCTATCTCCATTAACAAGGAAAGCAAGAGATGATATAGTTCAGTGGAAAGATCAAGGACTGGAATCAGAGAAGTGGAGTTCATTTGCTGGCTCTCCATTTAATAACTGAAATTGAGCAAAGTTCAGTCTTTATGCCTTTGGGCATTAGTTCCTTATGTGTAAAATATTGGGTTATGAGCCTCCCAAATTACCCTATGATCTCCTGCCTGGAAAAGATAGTAAAAGCAAATGATCAAAAGGAAATTTATGGCAAAAATAGGTGTTTATATTTAAGAAGAGCACCTGGAAAATCTAATTGATAGAGTCTGTGTCCTGGACTTCTCTCTTTTCCAGGATGCTATTAATCCTATAGAGCTATCTCACTGGGAATCCAGCTGAATTGGCCACTTGAGTGACAATTCCATACCTTTCTTCATTCATTCCCCAAAACCTTACCTGGAGTGCTCTGCCTAAAAGAACATAAATTATTATTATTGTTTTTTGCTTGTTGAAACTTTCAGGACTGGGCTTCTTTCTTAAGAGCCAGCTTTAAACTCAAATCATTTTAACTGTTGGATTTAGCCAACACTAGGTCTTAGGCTAAACCCAAATAACATGGGCCCAGATTGACTTGGAATGAATGCAAATAGCAAGTGTTTCATTTTGGGCCAGAAACCTGGATTGTCTTTCCCTCCCAGATTGGACTGTTTTTCTAGGACTAGACAAAAGAGGTCATTCTTGGCTTTATTTCTTTCTTATCTAACCTTAATCACTAAATGAGTGGTAGCCTAAATAAAATTGATCTAAGCTTAAAAAGGTCAAGGTTTCCCAAAGCATCCAGGGCCATCTCCAGTTATCCTGATCTATATTTTACCACTGGAACCAGATGAGTCTAGAGAAAAGACTGAAGCTGATGACTTTGCAGAACCCACCGTCAATCAAATCCATTTCACTTGCATGTCATAGCATCATCTCTCTGATGCTATGGTCCTCTTCTGAGAACAAAGGACAAAGAACAACTGACATCTGTTTTACATAGCATGCATCTATGTGTATGTATATGTACATAAATATATAAGTATATTTCTTTGCAAACAAAGGGTCCCAATGCTATATATTTTAAGCTTGAGAGTAATTTTTTTGAGATAGGTACTATGGATTATCATTGCCCCTATTTTCTAGAAGAAAAAATTGACTCTTGAAATAAAGTGACTTGTTCAAGATCACAATGGTAATAAGTGATGGCTTGGAGTCAAGACTAGTTATAACCATGAGCAAGTCGTTTCACTCTGTTTCCTCATCTGTAAAATAAACTGAGGAGAAAATAGCAAACCACTCTGAATGGGACCAGTGAAGGTTCCTCAGAGACTGTGGGGTTAAGTAGGTCAGACCTTAGACCTAAATTTCAGGAAGTCACATGACCCCCAGGAAGTAGATAGCATTGTTGATAATGGTTCTTTGTTACTTCCTTTTTAGTCCATCCAAGGAATTTAAAAATCAACAAGGAGAGATGTGTCTGCATCTTTTCTGCTATATAAGCCATTCTCTGCTTCTACCATGTGCCACACACACATCGTGCTGGACTGTCCGGTTGATGTGTTTGGACCTCTATACCTTTGAGTAGTTAATTTGGGCAAGGCGGGGTGTCTAGTACCCCATCCCATACAATTCCAATATCTGCCAAGAAAAATTCCAGTAGGGTTTTGAAGAGTCAGACTGGAAGGAACAACAAAATAAGTATTTAATCCCAGATAGTATGGACTCCAAGTTCAAGACATTCATAAGAAGGAGGAAATTAAATCACTTCTGAGACTTTTTTCCAACTATAACATTCTTTGATTTAATATTCTTCTATGTATATACATACAGGAATAAGGAGATCATGGTCTATGGATCTCAAGGAACCCCGTAGGCTGTATTTTTAAAAAAATTCTTCAAGAATAGACTGTTGGGGCATGTAGATGGCAAAGTGAATAAAGCACCAGTCCTGAAGTGAGGAGAATCTAGTCCAGATGTAGCCTCAGACACTTTAACATTTAACAGCTGTGTGACCCTGAGCAAGTCACTTAATCCCAATTGCATCAAGAAAAAAAAATAGAATGAGACAAACATCAAATGACACAGGCTAAACTCAGAAACATGATTTTCTCTTTAATTTTATGAATTCAGCTAATTCAACATACAGAGACTTGCAATCTGGTATTTTTTTTTCCCACTTCTTTGACTTTTCTGCAGTTTTTTTATATTGTTGATCAACCTCTTCTGACTATTAATTCTTTTCTCTTTGGGCTTTTGTGATAGTGTTGGCCTCTGGTTCTTTTCATACCATTACTGTGACAAATTTCTTTCCTACTCCCACCTCTCTGCATCATCTTTTTTTCAAGGGTCAGCTCAAGCCATTCTCCCATCTTACCATCAGTGATTTTTCCCTTCTAAAATTACCCTATATTTACTTACTTGTACACTCATTTTCATTTTTGAATGCCTTGTCCAGCTTTATGTATAGTTAAAAAAAATGCCTATTGAATTATGAATTGCCATCTGGAAAAGTTTAAGTGACCCAAATTGAAATCTCTTATTTAATATTATAGTTTCCTAAAAACATTGTTTTGGCAATAGATCACTTCCTGGATTAAATTCTTCTAATTCAGGCATTGGGTATTCTTTGAGTATTCTTAGGAAGGAGGATTTGTGATGGATACTTGACTAGTGCCTCTATGACCACCTGGTTTATTGGGTAAAAGTTAAATCAAGTGTTGGAAATTTGGTTTTTACCTCTGTGTTTTCTTGAGGCTCGGGAATGGTTAGGATGATCTTGTGCTTCTCCCCATGAATCATATGGCACTGTTATGAGACAATAGTTGATTTCTAGAATCCATACACACATATACATATATACACATATATACATACATATACAATATACAAATATACATACACACATGTTAAAATATTTAATCCAAACTTTTCATTTGATAGGAGAGAATGGAGATTTTGTGACATGAAAGGATTTGTCCAAGACCAGCTGATAAATTAAATTAGATACTGAAAAACCTGGTATTAGAGCCCAGATCATGTCTTCTAGTCCAATACATGCTTCCTCCACTACAACACTACCTCTGTCTAAAGTATATTGTATGAGAGCAAACAGAATCAAGTCTCACTAATTTGAATAATGTGGCAAAGGGATGGGCACAGATCAGATATACATTCATTGAAGCAATTTCATGACACTTTCCAGTTGATTCAGTAACTAGAGAGGTAGTCAGAGGTAACTAAGCACATTATCAGACAGGAGCCTGCTGGCCTGAAATATCTTAAAGTGCTTGAGTCTAGACCCACAGATTTCATGTCAATGGGGTTCATATTACAAATGAATGTATATTTATGCATTTATTGTATAAATGGCTGGTTTAAACAATGCAAAACAGGAAGGAAGCTTTTTCTCCCCAGGACTCTGTCCCACTGATACAAATCTCACATCTCTTTATGTAAGATAAAAGTGTGATATATACATAAATATACACGTGTTGTGTGTATGTATCTTGACAGCTCTGAACAGCTTGGTGTGCAGACCTTTTATGGATTACAGGTGAAATGTTTGTATTTTTATTGTCAGAACATCATATATGATGTTTTCTTTATGAGGAACACTCCTCGGTGTGATTGGCATGGCCTTTATTTCTACTGACATGCCTAGAATTAGCATGAAAAAAGTTGATAGTAAGATTGGAGTAACCATTTCAGGCTTTACCACCACCCCCACCTCACCACCCCCTGAGCAGATACAAGCTTTACTCATCACAATTTTTGGTTTGATTTGCTAATCTGACTTCCACTGGTTTCATTTGTTTATAATACCTTTTCTATTGAGAATCATTGCTTTGAAAAAAAGCCAAGCAAAAATTCATGCTCACAGGTCTATTCAGTCTTTCCAGTTATGAAAATCATTTAGTATTGAAGTTCTAGCTGAGTAACAAGTACCCTGAGTCCTGTCTTTCATTTCGTCCCACCAGGAGTCTGCAAATATGCTTTTTCTGAAAACTTCTCAACCCCCCATTGGTCTTTGGGTGATATCTTTCTAGGAAGACAGAAATGACGGTTTGAGTACTTTAAACTCACTTTCTTAAAACTTGAAACTGAAAGGTTTTCCTCATTCTATCATTTAGATGAGGCCACAAACTTACTTGCACTTGCATTTATCCAAAGAATTTACACATTCATATAGTCTGTAAGCTATAGCAAATAAATGCCAACCAAAGAAAATATTAGGTATGTGTTTTTTTTTAATGAAGTGCTAAAGACTAGTCCTTTGGGGACCAATTTGGGAACATTAATTTATGTCCACTTGGTCCCCTCTCAAACAGTCCTACTCTTTTTCATCCACTTCGTGGTCAAAGAAAAAGGAGACATTTCATGACAAAGATTTTCCCCTCTCAGAACAGACTCCAGCAGCACAAAGAATTTTCAAGTCAAAAGGAGCAGACAGGGTCTATTATTCCAGCTGCTGGCCGCTTGTGATGTTAGACAGCCTGTGTTTTCCATGGAGTCCGAGCCTCCCTCAGAGATCGATCGTAAGGTAAAGTGGCAAAGAAGGAGTTTTTCAGCTGACAGTGAATGAAGAGTATGATGATAGACACGGACAAGAATAGGAAGAAGAACAACAGGAGGTAAGTCACCAGGTCTGGCTTACTTATCTCCCCCTCCTTGAGAGCCCGGGCTGTCGACACATAGAGAGCAGAGGAGCTCACAGGCTTCGGGGTCCCACTCCCATACAGCGTGCTGGTGTGCAGGGGGAGCGGGACTTCGGCGGCACTGGTGGAATTGAAGAGTTCGCCATACATGTTCCCGAGTAGGCACCCGAGCTGTGGCGGGTCAGGGCAGGGCAGGGCAGAACCGCTGGCCACCTTGCTAGGACCGCACCTGCTCCCTTAAGGGACTCCAACACTGTTTCCCCCTAACCTACGGGAAGCCAGCCTTTCTTGGGATCCAATCACACCCACCTCCCGCCGCGTTTTTTCATCTGACCGCAGCCGATCGGGTTGGAGGGAAAGGGGGAACGAAGCCCTGCTGAGGCTGGCGTCTGGTGTCCCCACTGTCTCTCCAGGCTCACTCCAGGAGCCGCCTCGGTGGAGGCAGGTGAAGCGGCGCTAGGCGCTATGCGGCTGGTGCAGAGGCGACAAAGATGAGGTACGCCATTGTTTGGTCCGGCCCCAAGGTGCCGGGAGCCTCTGGGGCGCAGGAAGAGACACTCACCTGGGTGACGAGTCCCTAGGGCTCTCAGTACATAGATTGAGACTTTCCGGGCGGCGGCTGTAGGGCAATTGAGAACAGCATTCAAGGTTCTGCGTGTCCACACCAAGGATGGCATGCTTCCAGGAGTCTGCCGGGAGGGAGTCCCGAAAGCCCCATGGTTGGACGGAGAGGCAACTGCTTCCTAAGTTAGAGATAGGCGGCCGAAAGCTCTCTGTTCCCACAAGGTTCTCATTCTCTGCACCACATCTCCTTGCTCTCAGGAGAGGCGCCTTAATCACAGTGTCCCCTTAGCTGCCGGGAAGGTCTGATTTCTAAAAAAAAAGCTCAGCCTTCCCTGTGGTAGGCTAGGCTCCCTCTCAGGCTACTCGCCCCACCCTTCTACCTCTTCCTTCCTCTCCCCCGCCCCTAGAAATATATCCCCACAAAGGTTGAATCGCCGCTTGGTCCGTTCCAGCTGAGAAATTGGGCTCCCAGCTCTGTGCAGCAAGGGCGTGCGTCCTTTCTATGCCTCCCTGGTCTCCCGATCGCGACCAGAGAGGCCGTCTGGATAGCGCTGGTCCGACGTGATGAGTCTCTAAAATGCAGCTCGTCCCCTCCTGAGCCAGTGATCTTCTTCACCAGAAGCTATGGAATATATGGAAGCCTGAAGATTCAATAAAGTCTGGAGTTGGAAAGTGTAGCAACACAGGCTCAGTGTGCCCCGAGGGGGGGGGGGACAAAAAAACCACAGCCCTTTCTGCTTTAGCTGCTTAAGCGAAGCTGCTGAAAATAGGTGATTGTAGGGTCTACTGAGCAGGGTTTTTTGGTTTTGTTTTTTTCTATTGGTTTTTAGATCTCTCTGCCTTTGATTAGTATGGAGATTTCACATTTCTTGCACATTTATCATTTGCTTCGACCTTAGAGGGCTTTTGTCTGCATTCTTCATTCCTAACCATGTCCAAGCCAAATTTTCATTTGATGGGCCCAAGCAAGAGTGAGCAAGACTAAAGGCTGCTTTATGAAAAACCTCGATCTTTTTTCCTGCTGAAATTAAACACGCAGATATTAAGTTGCCGAGTTCTTCTCCGACCTTCCTACCAGATTACAAATGCCAACAAGAAATGTATTTTACCTCCCAGTAGTCTCTTAACGAGTTAATGCTGTTTGCAGGGAGAAGTTTATTCTCTGTTTGGGTCTTGGAGGTCATTGTAGTTGTAAAGTTCAGCTTGCTTCCCTGCAGTCAGTTCTCCTGGAGTATCACACTTTCCGTTTCCTTGTGTAAAGGAGATTCAGTTTTAAAACAATTCTTTCCCAATTTACAGACTTTTTAATCTTCATATCCCCACCATGTATCATACAAAACAAAACTTGATAAATCCAGGAAAATCTTCTATTAGGAATCGTCTTTCTGGAGTAGAAAATTTGCCTGTGAGGAAGAGAATCCATCCTGAAAGTCTAGATCTAAGGTGAATGTGATTAGGTCTTTTTAAATCAAAAGGACCACCTGCTACTGCAGTAACTTGGTCTCCAACCAAAATGTTTATATTGCCATATTTGGCAAGGGTCTTTAGAGTTCCAGTCATTGGTAACTTAGAGAAATAATCTTATTTTAAAAAGTGTTCATCAAGTCCCTTTGTCTCTCTTGCTTCTCATCTCTTCTGGTCGTTAAGATCCT
Source organism: Myrmecobius fasciatus (assembly GCA_023553655.1). NCBI lineage: Eukaryota > Metazoa > Chordata > Mammalia > Dasyuromorphia > Myrmecobiidae > Myrmecobius > Myrmecobius fasciatus. The sequence goes on from JAJPUD010029917.1 coordinate 11,382, forward strand.
TTGCCCAAAAGGAGTTTAGCCTTTAATACTAAGTCACCTATTCGATAGAACTCCAGCTCTTTTAAATGTTTGCTGGGAGAAAGGGTACATGATGTGCTCAGGAAATAACATGGGTTTGTTATTGAATTTGTGTTAGTTTTTCTTTTACTTTCCCTTAGTTACACATGCAGAAAAGAGCCAGGAGTGGTTTACGCAAGAGAAATGGCTCAAATATATAAACTATTTGAGGAAAAAAAGAATATAATATATAAAGGCAGATCATCACTTGCCCCATTTTTAGAATTAAGTTCACTGTTTAATACCAGGAAAGGCAGGAGATCCAAGTGTGACATTTGTAGAGGATGAAATATTGGAGAGGACAGTTTTCAGGAGACAAAGGAGTCATGTGAAAAGTATCTTCACAGCCCAGCAGAATTTGGACTAACTCTTAATTAGCAGGAGAATGGATATCATCTTTAGTTTCTACTAATGTTCTCAAATTTCTATCACATACAATTTGATAACTAGTGGTGGCAGATAGTAAAGAAGAATTGGACTAGTTGTCAAGAGATCTGAGTTCCCTTATTATCTTTGCCTGTTCACTGTGTGACCTTGAACTATATAATCCTCTACTGAAAAGGTTTCCTTCAATTTAAATGAGGGGGTTTAAATAGTTCTCCAACTCTGACATTTTATGTCCTTTGTTTGGTGCAGTGGGGATAGGTTTCCTTTTTTAGGGATTGAAACAAGGGAATATTTTTGATATTAAAACTAACTCTCTCTGGGAAATAGTTAAGAGATTAAAGATCACCCAAGGAAGGCTAAAATGTCTAACTTTTTGAACCTGAAAAGGGAATTTAACATCCAACCACTCACAGGTTCATTACCCTTCCTGGACAACCCATAAAACCGTATTAGTCCTGCATATCAGCCTAGGTTAAAAAAATACTAAATGGCAGCATCATAGTGGAACCAGCATTAGAAATAAAATTTTGTTCAAGGCTTACTGAGTACTATGAAGTAGGTAATTTGTCTTATTCCCCCACCCTCTTTGTTATAGATTTAGAAACTGAGGCACAGTTTTTTTTTATTAAAGCTTTTTATTTTTATAACATATGTATGGGTAGTTTCCCCAGCATTGATCTTTATAAAGCTCTCCATTACAACTTTAACCCCCAGCCCCCACCCCTCCCCTAGATGGCAGGAAGTCCACTACATGTTAATAATGTTGAAATACTTGACAAATTGTGCAAGAAAAATCCTATCTACAAGGAAAAAAAAAGAAAACCAGAGAAAGGCAACACAATGCAAGCAAACATCAATAGAGAGCATGAAAATGTTATGTTGTGGTCCATATTTCATATCCCTCTCTCTGGGTGTATATGGTTTTCTTCAGTGAACAATTGGAACTGGTTTGAGACAATTCTTTGTTGCAGAGAGCCATGTCCATCAGAATTGATCATCATGTAATACTGTTGTTGCTGTGTATGATGATCTCCTGGTTCTGCTCGTTTCACTGAGCATCAGTTCATGCAAGTCTCTCCAGGCCTCTCTGAAATCGTCCTGCTGGTCGTTTCTTATAGAACAATAATATTCCATAATATTCATATACCATAATTTATTCAGCCACTCTCCAATTGATGGGCATCCATTCAGTTTCCAGTTTCTAGCCACTACAAAAAGGGCTGCCACAAACATTCCTGCACATGTGGGACCCTTTCCCTCCTCTAAGATCTCTTTAGGATAGAGGCCCAATAGAAACACTGCTGGGTCAAAGGGTATGCATAATTTGATAACTTTTTGAGCATAGCTCCAAATTGCTCTACAGAATGCTTGGATCCGTTCACAGTTCCACCAACAATGTATCAGTGTCCCAGATTTTCCACATCCCCTCCAGCATTCATCGTTATCTTTTCCTGTCATTTTAGCCAATCTGACAGGTGTGTAGTGGTACCTCAGAGTTGTCTTAATTTGCATTTCTCTGATCAATAGTGATTTGGAGCACCTTTTCATATGACTAGAGATGGTTTTAATTTCATCATCTGAAAATTGTCTGTTCATGTCCCTTGACCACTTATCTATTGAAGAGTAGCTTGAATTCTTATATATATGAGACAATTCTCTATATATTTTAGAAATGAGGCCTTTATCAGAACCATTAAATGTAAAGATGATTT